>PVIC010008613.1:17157-47966 GCA_004025085.1 Thryonomys swinderianus
AAAAAAAAAAAAAAAAAAAAAAAAAAAAAAAAAAAAAAAAAAAAAAAAAAAAAAAAAAAAAAAAAAAAAAAAAAAAAAAAAAAAAAAAAAAAAAAAAAAAAAAAAAAAAAAAAAAAAAAAAAAAAAAAAAAAAAAAAAAAAAAAAAAAAAAAAAAAAAAAAAAAAAAAAAAAAAAAAAAAAAAAAAAAAAAAAACCAGAGATCATCAACACAGGGGAATCCAGCAGAAAAGGGAAGGAAAAAGAATAAACTGAAGTTCAATTACCAGAACTCTCTGAGGCAATAACAAAAGAGGATCTTGTAAAATGAAAAACAGAAATAATCAGATAAAAACAGAAGTAGTGCCCATAGTGAAAGATATGATTAATAACAATAAAGAAGAGGTAAAGAACCTGATTTTAGTCTCAGAGAACAAAAGTAATAGAATTTGCTAATCAGCTTCACATTTCCAGGAGATTAAAAACTACAGTGAAGGGCCGGAGGGTTAGCTCAGTGGTTCTGGCACCTGCCTCGCAAGCGCAAGGTCCTGAGTTCGATCCCCGGTAACCACATATAATGCTGGGCGTGGAGACATGCCCACCAACAATCAACACCGCATACCACAATGCTGGGCGTGGTGGCTCACGCCTGTCATCCCAGCACTTGGGAGGCAGAGACAGGAGGATTGCTGAGTTTGCGGCAGCTTGCCTGGGCACCATAGTGAGCTCAGGGCCAGCCTGAACTACAAAGTGAGACCCTGTCTCAAAAAACAAAACAAAACAACAAAAAAAACTACAGTGAACATTCACAAAATAGGACAAATAATGTGAAGACAGAATTTCAGACATAGAAGAAAGGACTGCAGCCAGTATAGGAAAGGAATAATTTATGGAAAATAGCAAGGATGCACTAGAAAGCAACCAGTAGCTGAAAGATGATGCAAAGGAGCCTAACATAAGACTGATCGGAGTCAGTGAAGAACAGGAGATAGTGCAAAAGATAATTAAAAAAAAAAAAAACTGTTCACAGATGTGATGGCTGAACATTACACAGGAAAAGGAAAAGATTTGATACACAAATAAGTGAGGCATATAGGACTCCAAGTAGCCATGATCTAAAAAAAAAAAAAAAACATACAAAACTAAAACTAAACCTAGGCATATAATAATCAAGATTCCAGAAAGCTAACAAAAGGATGAAAAATCAAAAGCAGTCATAGAAAAGAAACAAATTACACACAAAGGGAAGCACATCAGAATCACTGCAGACTTATCAACTCAAACTCTCAAGTGAAGCAAGGAGAGCCTGGAGTTAAGTATTTCAAGCCCTAAAAGCAACTGAGATTGATGTATTCTGCAAAATTATCCTTCAAAATCAGTGGGTAAATAGGATACTCCCATGACAAAGAACACCTAAGAAACGTAACCAATACAAACCTGTACTCCTAAACAATTCTAAACAATATCCTGGAAAAAGACAATGAGAGTTACAATCTCATGAGACCTAGCAGACTAAACTCATTCAGCAAGGCAAGAAACTGAATGGAAAGAAGGAAAAGCAAAGAATAAAAGAGGCAAGAACAGGAAAATGTCATGACAGGACAAAATCAATACATATCAGTTATAATTAGTAATGTCAGTGACTTCCATGCACCAATTAAAAGACAAAGATTGGCAGAATGGATTAAGAAGCAAGATCTAACAATACACTATATATAAGAAACATACCTAATTCAAAAGAAATCCATAGAATAAAAGGAAAAGGGTGAAAACAATTCTCCATCCAAGAAGAAATCTCAAAAAAGCAGGAGTGCCTAGCTTATTTGCAGATAAAATAGATTTCAAACCAAAAGTGTTTAAGAGAAACAAAGAAGGACATGATATCCTCAGGAAGACATGACATTCATTAATATTTATGCACCAAATTCTAGTGCACCCAATGATATAAAACAAATGTTAATGGACATTTAAAGGCAGATACACACTAATATAGTACTAGTAGAGGGCTTCCTAAAAACCTGTCACAAATAGTTTGGATAGATAAAAAAAAAATCAATAATGAAATACTTGAACTGAATCAGTCTTGAACAAATGGATTAATAGATTTAATAAAAAATTAATAGATTTAATCAATAATTAATTTAATAGATATCTAGAGAGTATTTCACGCACAAAGTCAGAATATACATTCTCCTCAGCTGGGAATGGATCATTCTCCAAAATACACCATATATTAGTTCACAGAGCATGTTTAAAGAAATGCAAAGGAATTGAAGTTATCCCTTGTATACTGTCAGACTACAGTCCCTTGAAATTGGAGATCAGAAGCAAAATAAATTCAAAGAACCTCACAAACACTTGGAAATTGAACAATTTGTCAATGGGTCACAGAAGAAATTAGGAAGAAATTAAACGGACATTGCAATACAATGATAATTCCATTACAACATACAGGATCTATGGGACATAATGAAAGCAGTGAATGTCCATACTAGGAAAACAGAATGAACCCAAAAAACAGCCTAATGCTGATCCTCAGTCTATTAGGAAAAGGGAAACAAAATGAACTCAAAGTTCATAAAAGGGAAGAAATTATGTGGATCAGGGCACAAATCAATGCAAAGGAGACTAAAAGAATGATACAAAAAGAATCAAAGACAATGCCGGACGTGGTGGCTCACACCTGTAACCCCAGCACTCGGGAGGCAGAGACAGGAGGATTGCTGAGTTAGCTGCGGCTTGCCTGGGCACCATAGTGAGCTCAGGGCCAGCCTGAACTACAAAGCAAGACCCTGTCTCAAAAAGAAAAAAAAAAAAAAAAAAAGAATCAAAGAACTCGGGTGCTGCGCACGGCGGACTGAAGGCCGCCCACCAGCCCACTGTATCCTGGAGCTGCTCGAACTCAGCTGCCAGGCACCATCTGTTTCCGGCGCACTGAAGGCCGCCCACTGGCCCACTGTATCCCAGAGCTGTGCAGTGAGGAGTCAGATAGGGACCCTGGGAGCCAGCCACACCACGTAGGGTTGAGGGCCTCCGCCCAGCCCCAACCCCACCCCGGAGCTGCCTTGTGAGGACTCAGGTCCTAGAGGAGCCAGAGCCATCTCCTGCGTCCCTCCATAGGAGGCGTGCTCCTGGAGCCACAATGAGACACCAGGCAAGATTAAAAAAAAAAAAAAAAAAAAAAAAAAACACCGGGGAATCTAGCTTCTATTTTGCAATCTACTCCTAGATCCCTCTATTCACCTCTTGTTTGCACATCCTCTCCTACCTTCCTGTCAGAAACAATAGACAGAAGTAAAAGATTCTTAGGCTGCCCTATTTTTTCTTCTGTACTTTTACAAGAAGCTGTGCAAAGCCTCCAATGGTCTTACAGCATACAGTTGGTACTGTTGTACATATGCCCTTTTATCCTGTAGTACCCTTTGGCATATATGAGGTTATGGGTATAGGTGATCTTCCTAAATCGGGTAACGCTATTTGATTCTCTTCCTGTCTCCCTACCTCCCTGATTCCCCAGTAACCTTTTATCCCTAAAGGGTTCGGGGGCTACATTTACGATCTGTATGTTCTATACAGAGTGCTGATTAATTCTAAATTCTGGCATATAGACATAGAGGTAACTCATAAGCTCAAAGTCTCCAGAACAGAATTTAACAAAACTTTTTATCTTATTTACTGTGTTTAATACTGATATTGGCATTTATCATATTATGGTAACAAACATGAAGTGATTGTTCTGCTCAAATACCTCCCATGATGTGTCAGAAGTGAGAACTCTCAAGGGTCAATACAGATTCAAGGAAGACCCCCCCCCCAGGAAAGTGCCACATCCAAAGGGCCCCACATAATAGAAAGAGACCTGCAACAAACATTGCCCTGTCATCAGACAAAGAAGAGCATTAATAACAATGAAAGAGTAGAAATGAGAAAATACACACACACAAAAAAAAGACACAAAGATCACCACCACAGGGAATTCAGAGAAAAGGGAAATAGGGCAAACTGAAACTCAAACACCAGGACTGTTGGAGATGGTAACTAAAGCAAATCTTGTATAATGGAAATCAGAACTCATCTCTGAGATCAAAACAGAGATACGGTCCACAGTGAAAGATATCACTAAAGAAGAGATCAGCGAGATGATAGAATCCAAGATAGCAGAAGCAATGGAACTTTTTAAACAGCTTCAAGCAGAACTCCAGGGATTGATGAAGGAGAAGGAAAGCTTGTGAAGTAGTATGAATGAAGCAGAGAACCGAATCTAGAACTAAAGGACAGCACAGCAGCCAATGAGCAAGAAAGGTATAATCTATGGAAAAGAGCAAGGGACCATGAGAAATCAATTCAACAGCTTCTAGATGACTCAAAGAAAAATAATATAAGACTGATTGGAGTCACTGAGGAAGCAGGAGACAGTGTAAAAGACATACAAAAGCTATTGTCAGAGATAGCAACAGAAAACTTCACAGGAAAAGATACAGATATACAGATAAATGAGGACTATCAGACTCCAAAACACCGAGACATAAAAATATCTACACCTAGACGCATAATTATCAAGGTTCCAGATGTACAACAAAAGAATGAAATAATGAAGGCAGTGAGACAAAGGAAGAAAATCATCTATAAAGGGAAGCCCATTAGGATCACAGCAGACTTTTCAATACAAACACTCAGTGCAAGGAGAGCATGGAAGGAATAATTTCAAGCATTGCAGGAAAACAACCTCAAACCTAGACTGTTGTACCTGCAAAACTATCTTTCAGAATAGATGGGGAAATAAGATACTTCCATGATAAAGAACACCTGAAAAACTTCACACATACAAAACATGCATTCCAAAACATCCTAAAGAACATCTTGGAAAAAAAAAAACACAGAAAATTCCATACCCACAAGATCCAGGAGAATGAATTCATCGGGGCAAACAAGAAACTAAATAGAAAAGGGAAAAAGCAAAGAAGAAAAGAACCGAGAACAGGGAAACATGGCCGCTCTGAATATGTCCATATCAGTCATAACCAATAATGTCAATGGACTCAATGGGTCAATTAAAGACACAGACTAGCAGATTGGATCAAGAAGCAAGATCCTACACTCTGCTGCATACAGGAAACACACCTAATTCAGAAGGAAACCCATAGACTGAAAAAAAAAGGTTGGAAAACAATCCTCTATGCCACAGGAAACTGCAAAAAAGCAGGAGTGGCTATCTTGTTTGCAGATAAAATAGATTTCAAACCCAAACTGATTAAAAGAGATAAAGAAAGTCACTATGTTCTCGTACAAGGAACTATCCAGGAGAAAGAGATAACAATCATAAATATTTATGCACCAAACTCTAATGCACCCAACTATGCAAAACAAACATTACTGGACAAGAAAAGCCAGTTATCCATGAATACAATAGTAGTAGGGGATTTTAATACTCCATTGTCACAAATTCACAGATCAACTGGACAAAGAATCAATAAGGAAACACTTGAGCTAAATCAAACTTTGGAGCAAATGGGCTTATTAGATGCCTACAGAATTTATCACCCTACAAAGCGAGAATATACCTTCTTCTCAGCTGTTCATGGATCAGTCACCAAAACAGATCACATTCTAGTCCATAGAACAAGCTTAAGTAGATGCCAAGGAATCGAAGTTATCTCCTGTATACTATCAGACCATAGTGCCTTGAAACTGGAGCTGAATAGCAGAAGAAATTGCAAGATCCTCACAATCACATGGAAATTGAACAACACTCTGTTGAACAACCAATGGGCCACAAAAGAAATTAAAGAAGAAATTAAACAGTTTCTACAACTAAATGACAACCCCAGCACAACATAGACAAATTTATGGGACACAATGAAAGCAGTTCTGTGAGTGAAATTCATAGCAGTGAATGCCTACACTCGGAAAATAGAGCAAGCTGAAATAAACAATCTAATGATGAACCTCAGACAATTAGAAAAAGAGGAGCAAAACAAACTCAAAGCACATACTAGAGAGGAAATTATAAGGATCAGAGCAGAAATTAATGCAGTGGAGACAAAGAGAACAATACAAAGAATCAATGAATCAAAGAGTTGATTCTTTGAAAGGATAAATAAGATCAACAGACATTAGCCAACCTCATCAAAGGAAGGAAAAGGCTCAAATCCATGCTATAAGGAATGAAAATGGGGAAATCAGCACAGACCCAGAAAAAGTCCAAAACATCATAAACACATATTTTGAAAATCTATACTCCAAGAAGATGGAAAATCTAGAAGAAATGGATAGATTCCTAGACTCATATGAACTTCCAAAGCTGAATGAAGAGGATATAAAAATGTTAAACAATCCGATATCAATCTGGGAAATTGAAAATGTAATAAAAAACCTACCAACAAAGAAAAGCATTAGTCCTGACGGCTTCACTGCTGAATTCTACAAAACTTTTAAGGAAGAGTTAATACCAGTACTTCTCCGTCTCTTTAATGAAATTTAAAGGGAAGCAGTACTCCCCAAATCATTCCTTGAAGCAACCATCACCTTGATTTCAAAGGCAGGGAAAGATCCCACCAAAAAAGAAAACTACAGGCCAATCTCTCTAATGAACATTGTTGCAAAAATCCTCAATAAAATACTAGCAAACAGAATACAGAGAGTTATCAAGAAAATCATACACCCTGATCAAGTCGGATTTATCCCAGGGATGCAAGGCTGGTTCAACATACATAAAACAATCAATGCAATGCACTATGTTAACAGACTCAAGGACAGAAACCATATGATTATCTCAATAGACGCAGAAAAAGCATTTGACAAAAATCCAACACACATTTATGATCAAAACCCTACAGAGAATTGGAATCGATAGACTTTATCTCAATTTAATTCAAGCTATTTATGAGAAACCAACAGCCAGCATCATACTCAATAGACAAACACTGAAACCTTTTACACTAAGGTCAGGAATGGGACAAGGATGACCGCTGTCACCACTCTTGTTCAATATAGTACTAGAAACATTAGCCATAGCAATCAGGCAGGACAAAGATATAAAAGGAATAAAGATAGGAAAGAAAGAAGTTAAACTGTCATTATTTGCTGGTGATATGATACTCTATGTAGAGCATCTTAAAAACTCAACCAAAAGACTGCTAGACTTAATTACCAGTTGCTGGATACAGGGTCAATGCTCAAAAATCAACAGCCTTTGTCTACACAAACAACAGACTCACTGAAAGAAAAACTGGGGAGTCAATTGCTTTCACAGTAGCACCCAGAAAAATGAAATATCTAGGAATCGACCTAATAAAGGAAATGAAAGACCTCTACTCTGAAAACTATAGGACTTTGAAAAATGCGACAGAAAAGGAAACCAGAAAGTGGAAAGATACCCCTTGTTCCTGGGTCGGGAGAACCAACATTGTCAAAATGGCTATACTCCCACAACTACTATACAGATTCAATGCAATTCCAATTGAAATTCCAGCGGTATACTTCACAAAGCTAGAGAAAATAATACAAAAATTCATGTGGAAATACAAGAAACCTAGAATAGCAAAAGCAATTCTAAGCAACCACGACATGGCAGGGGGTATTACAATCCCCAATTTAAAACTCTACTATAAAGCCGCTGTGATAAAAACTGCATGGTACTGGCAAAGTAACAGACTCAAGGACCAGTGGAATAGATTAGAAGAGCCAGAAACAACTCCGGATACACTAAGCCACATTATCTTTGACAAAGGAGGCAAACATCCCCAATGGAAGAAAGACAATGATGTTGCTGGAAAAACTGGGCTTTAGCCTGCCACAAGCTAAAGCTAGACCTATGTCTTTTACCATGCACAAAACTAAACTCACAGTGGATACAAGACTTAAACATTAAAACAGACACAATAAGTCTACTGGAAAACAGGCTAGGTAAAACTCTTGGAGACATTGGCTCTGGTAGATACTTTATGAATAAAACCTCTATAGCACAAGAACTAGCATAAAGAATCAACAAATGGGATCTCATTCTACTGAAAAGCTTCTGCACAGCAAAAGAAGTCGCTGGCACTACTAGAAGACAACCAACAACATGGGAAAAAATCTTTACTAGCTGTTTATCAGATAAAGGGCTATTATCTACAATATATAAAGAACTCAAACAGATCAGCCTCCCCAAGTTTAAAGACCCAATTCAAAAATGGGCATCTGAATTGAACAGACACTTCTCAGAGGCAGAAGTCAAAGCAACCAAGAAACATATGAAGAAATGTTCAACACCACTGGTCATTCGAGAGATGCAAATGAAAACAACACTGAGATTTCATCTCACTCCACAAGGAATGGCTGCGATCACAAAATCAACCAACAATAAATGCTGGCATGACTGTGGGGAGAAAAGAACTCTTCTCCTCTGTTAGTGGGATTGCAGACTTGTGCAACCATTGTGGAGATCCATGTGGAGATTTCTCAGAAAACTAGGACTAGGGGTCCCATTTGACCCAGCTATCTTCCTGCTAGGAATATACCCAAAAGAATTTTAATAATCACATTGGAAAGACAGATGTACACCCTTGTTCATAGCAGCTCAGTTCGTGATACCTCAACCTTGGTAACAACCCAAATGTCCATCATCTTGAGAGTGGATCAATCAGATGTGTGTATGTTTTTGGAGTATTACTCTGCCTTAAAGAATGACAAGATCGATCCATTGAAGTGCAAATGGAGACACATGGAGGATATACTAAAATAAGTGAAATCAATAGATCACAGGTAGATCTTCTCTTTGGCATTAACACCTGTAGATGCAAATTAGCTCTAGAAGGTAGGACAACTTTTATAGAGTGGGAAATTTCCATACAAAACTTGGTTTGGGAATGTGATGAGGGGAAGGGATAAATGTGATACAGAAAGAAAATAAAAGAGCATGTATAAAAGGGGTGAGGAGGTGTGGTTGGGTAGGATATGAGTAAAAATGAGAATTAACCTGCATCATATACTGGTACAAATTCCCCAATGTTATTCGTGATTTTGAGATGTATATAAATTGTACCAATAAAGAATTCAATAAAAAAAAGAATCAAAGAACTGAAGTATTGGTTTTTTGAAAGAATAAATAAAACTGGCAAACCCTTAGCCAACTTTATTAAAAGAAGGAAATAAAAGGCTCAAATTCAGTCAGGAATGAAAAGGAGAAATCACCATAGATCCACCAAAATTCAGAAGATAATACCTGCTTTGAGAACCTTTTCTCCAATAGGATGAAAAGAGAAGCAATAGATAGATTCCTAGACACATATGAACTTTCAAGGTTGAACTAAGAAGATATAATATAAACTGTAAAATTAAAAATGTAATTAAAAACGTACAACAAATACAAATTTGGGCACTGATGTCTTTCCTACTGAATTCTACAAGATTTTTAGACAAGATGCAATTACTTCTCAAACTCTTAAATGAAATCAGAGGAAAGCAATACTCCCAAGTTCACTCTTAGAAGCAACTATTATACTGATTCCAAAAGCAAAAGGAGACTCAACAATAACAACAACAAAAACTATGAACAAATCCCCCTACAGAACACTGATGGAAAAATCCTTAATAATCTATTGACAAAGATAATACAGAGAATCTTTAAGGAGATCATACACCTTGACTTTGTTGCATTAATTCCAGAGATGCAAGGACAGTTCAACATACATAAATGAAAAAATAATGTAATACACTATATTAACACATTCAAGAACAAAACCCAAATGGTCATCTCAATAGATGAAGAAAAGGCATTTAACAAAATCAGCCATCCCAAATTTAAATACCCAATTCAAAAATAGGAATCTGAAATGGACAGACTTTTCAGATAAAGAAATAAAGGCAGCTAAGAAGCCTATGAAGAAATGCTCATCATCATTGGTCATTCAAGAGATGAAGATTAAAACAACACAGATTCCATCTCACTTGGAAAAGAATGGCTGTTATGACCACATCAAGCAACAAATGTTGGCAGGGCTGCAATGAAAAAGGATCTCTTCTCTACTGTTGGTGGGAATTTATACTGGTGCAATCACTATGGAGATAAATGTGGAGATTCCTTTAAAAACTAGAGGTCCCATTTAATCCTGCTATCGCCCTGCTAGCTATGTCCACCAATTAAAAGAATTAAAAGAATCATACCACAGTGATATATTTGCTTCCATATTTATAGCAGTTCAGTTTATAATAGCTAAACTTGGAAATAGTCCATATGCCCATCAAATGGAGAATGGATACAGAAGACATTTTTAAATGGAGTCTTAACCATAAAGAATGATAAATTTTAGTCATTTATATTCAAGTGTATGTATCTTTGAGATATATTCACAATTGAAATAAATAGGACACAGATTCCTTTTCTCCAATATGAAAAACTGAAGATATAAATGAATGCCAAAATGTATGATAGGTATTGTGAAATTAGGTAGAAAACGTTCAAAAGAAAAGGGAAACAGTGGTAGGGGAAAGAAAAAGCTTATGTATGTAGGTGAGTGGGAGTTGTAGGGAGGGCAGTAGAATGGGAAAAAATGAGAAATAAGATGTTTCATGTACAGGTACAATTTCTCCATGTTGAATGTGACCATTATGTATAAAGTGTACCAATAAAATCAATTGAGAAAACTAGCATTCTTTTTTTTTAAATTGAGTTCTTTTTTGGTACAATTTATATACATCTCACAATCACATATAACACTGGGGAATCTGTACCAGTATATGACAAAAGTTAATTCTCGTTTTTACCCATATCCCTACCGACCCACACCTCCCCACCCCCTATATACATGCTCTTTCATTTTCTTTCAGAATCATATTTATTCTTTCCCCTCATTACATCCCCACATGAAATTTCCTACGGAAATTTCCCATTCTACAAAAACTGTCATACTTTCTAGAGCTCATTTGTACTTAGAGGTGCTCATATCAAAGAAAAGATACGGTATTTGCCTGTAATCTATTTATTTCACTTATTAGTGTATCCGCCAGCTGTCTCCATTTGCACATAAGTGAATCAATCTTGTCATTCTTTATGGCAGAATAAATTGAAAGCATTGGTCACAGGAATAGATTCAATAACTGTATATATAATTTCATACCAAATACTGTTTTACTTGTAAGACTTCAGTGTAGAGACTCACTTTGCAGTTTTCTTTCTGTTACTCAACAGCTGTCCTTTGTGATACTGTTATGATATAATGTTTTCTTTGTGATGATGAATTTTATATGATCTTTGAATTCCTACCAATGTCAAGGCCACAACCATTTTTTCCTGTTGAGATTTCTTTGAATACTTGTTTTGATCGACATTAGCATTTCAATTCATGAGTTCATGATCTACACAGAGAATGCTTACAGAATTAAACAGAAGACATTTTGTAATTCTATTTCAATCTGTTCCACCCAATAAAATGCATCAATTTAGAAGAATACAGCCTGCTAATGAGGAACAATTGATGTATTATTATTATAATAAGTACAAGTTAACTCAAAGATAGTTTATGATGTGTTCCAGAATGACTAAAATTTTTGACACTATGATTTATAAAAACTAGATTATAATTGTATGCCTTGGTTTCCTCATCTGTGAACCTCTTCTCTAAACCAAGGGAAATAACTGTATCTGTGTCATATATACTTGTTAAAAGTATATAGTTAATATACCTGAATGCTTAGAAGACTACATGGCAATAATTTCTATTTTCTAAATGTTGGTATTAGATATTGCATAATAAATAGCTTACCAAGAATTCACTTAATTCCTTTCACTTGTAGAATGCATACATGTTCTCTTATTTACTCTATTTCCATACTTCAGAACAGTGCTTGACATTGACTAAACCATCATAAAATATATCACTGTATAATAAATAAATCAGTAAATTTATATTTACTTACGCTTTTCTTGGTTTAAAAATAAAACTAATTTTGGTGGGAATCTAATTACTTATACAGCATTAATTCACTGTGAAAAAATAATAGTGAATGGGAAAATAATTTCTCTGTTAATTGACAGAATGAAAAAGAGGTGAAAGATATGAGAAAAAGCTCTTTGCTAAGTGGCTTATGGTCATCTAATCTTTTCAGTTTTTCAGCTTATAAAATGCATGATTATTAGAATTATGCCTACACAAATAATAGTCTTTCTTTCTCTGTGAGTATTTTGGGATACATTTAATCCAGGATTATAAATCACATAGGGAGATGATTTATGCAAATTAAGAATTCATTAGCATGTATTAAATTATTTTCCCTATAATACAAGTAAATGGAAGAAGTCAAATGGATCAAGTTGGGGGGAAATGCAATTTCTTAATAATCCCATTATTCTGTAGATGAATAACCAGAAATGGATAAACTGCAGGCTGGAGCAATCCCCCAACCTTCATTATCATTAATAAGTAGCTGAGAACCTCCTTTACAAAAAGTACTTGACTTCATGAAGCAGCTCATAGGAATCTTGTCAGTGACACTGGGAAAAATGCATTTTCTCAACATGAAAATAACTTTTATTAAATATCATCAAACTCCTATAGTCAGTAAAATATTTTTTGTGGATAAGTTAGCAACTTGTTGATGGAATTAAAAGCAAAGTTTAGTAAAGAGACAATGCAAGTTCAAATTCTGATTCTACTACCTAGTAGAACTAAGATGTTATTCAATTTATCTAGTCACTCTCAAGCTAGTTTTGTCATCTTCAAAATACAATACAATCAAGAATCTCTATGGGGTGTGACATATTTAAAATGACAACACAGCACTCCTTATATATCATTTTTCTTTCATATCGAAAACTGTCTACATTTCAGGGACAAAACAGACTTTTAAAATTCATCTTTCTCATATATTCCACCTTCCTATTAGCTCTAAATTGTTTGTCCTAACCTGCATCTTTTAAAAACTTGTACTTTAATTTTGTGTTAGTAAATGTTTGCTGTGCATAATATTTACATTTCTTGTGTGGGTTTGGTACATGTGCATGACACATCTAGTTAATTTTTCATCCCTTTCACCTCCCCTCCCTATCTTACCTCTCCTTCCTCCACCTTTATGTCATCCTCTGATTAACTGCTTAGTTTTTCCCTTCTTCCTCTTATCCATCTTTTTTTTTGGGTCTTTACTTATATTTTGGGTTTTTCATAGAAGAGCAACCATGAGAAAATAAAACGTGCATCTGATTTATTTCACTTAATAATATGGTCTTCAGGTAAATCCATTTTACTACAAATCACTGAAGCTTATCTTGCTTTATGGTAGAGTAGGATTCTATTATATGTAAATATCACATTTTATTTATCCTTGGATCTGTTGGACATAAAGGGTTTTTTCAAGATCTAGCTATTATAAATTACAGGGTAATGAATATGCATCATGTATAATTTTAATATGAGGTATTCAACTCATTCACGAATATACCTAGAAGGAGAATAGCTAGTTCAGAGTACTAGTTTTCTGAGGAAACTCTATACTGATTCCACAATGTTATATTAGTTTACATTCCCATCATTTCAGGGTTCCTTTTTTCCCTGAAGCCTTGCCAACACGTTGTTACTTAATTTTTGTCTTTAAAATCACTCTTTCTGGGGTAAAATGGAATTCCAGTGTTCTTTAAATTTGAATTTCTCTAATGGAATTCCAGTGTTCTTTAAATTTGAATTTCTCTAAGAGCCAACAAAGTTGAGCATAAATTATATTATTATTTTGAAACAAGGTCTTACTAAACTTACTACAAGTTCAGGTTGGTCATGAACTCACTGGGTAAACCAAGTTGGCCTCAGATATGATTTCTGCTGCCTCAGCCTCCTGAGTACTGGGATTACAGCCATGTGCCACCACACCTGGCTCTAAAGTGCATATTTAATTAGCTAATTATTTTGATAAAAGGTAGTTTAGGATCTCCCCACTACCTGAAAGGTTGGCTAATGTTTCTTATTGAAACATTGAAAATTTCATGGTGTCATTTATTTTCAGTTCCATTCATCATCAGGGCTTCTGTTTTTCATTTTTTTCTTTTTTTCCCTTTTTTTGGTAGCATACATCTCATTGCTCATTTTTTTCTATCAATGTTCAGTAATGCATCCAACATCAAAGTGATAAAGTTGGTGTTAAAGTCTCTTCAGCTAGACACATGGGGAAAATCACAAGTGATGTCTAGTATTTTGCCATTGTGCTTATAGTACCTCTAAGGATATAGTAGAAATGTATTCTCTGTCACTGTTACTTTATTGTTGTACTAATTTATAGATTATTCTAAGTTGTAGCTTGATACTTCTCTCTGTCAACAATGCTTATTAAAATCAAATATTTTAAAAGATAGCGTTAAAGAGCAAAACTGGAGGTAGAGTTGACAAATCTGAACCTGACTATAACTTCAGAAATTTATTAACTTTGATGTAGACTTGTTAACATATTAAAAAGACATAATTTGTAAACTTATACTAGTATAAGAAATCAACTAAAGCACTTAAAGGCATAAAAGAACCAGTTTTTTATATTTTCCAATTAATCAATTAATTTATATATTTTCCAATTGGTTATACCCTTCCTCATGATTTATGTTTTGAATACGAAATTATTCAAGTTATGTAATGATCCTTTTTAACTGTCTTTATTTTGTCACTAATATTTTTCTACCATGTCACCTCGTTTTTTTTAACCCCATATTAACATGGCACTGTGTTTTCTTTTATGAATAATTTTTCCAGTAAGTCACTAAAGACTTTCAGGAGAGCATGAATTGGTTGAAGAGTCCTCCTCCAGCCACACATGTACTATATAATTGCATTAGATTCTTAAGGGATTTGGCCAAAGTGTTAATGTACATTTCAGCAATAATCCTGGCATAAATAAAATCATACAGCAGTGAATGCTCACTTCCTCACATAACAGAATCCTCAGTATCTTGTCCTGAAAAGGACTAGGCCTTGCTCATTTACTTTGTGCATAACTTTCCTGTTTCCAGAACGGTCCTTGCTTACATGTTTGAAAGGCCTGCTCCTCCTATTTTGCAGGTTTCAGCTTAAATGTCACCGTTTCAGGGAAAACTTTTCTAATCACATTACAAAACAGATAAAACCTTTCACCTTAACTGTTTCTATCATTAAACCTGTGGGTTAAAGACACAAACAGACAACATTCTAAACTACAACAGTGTGCTGCACCTAGAAACAAATAGTCCTACTTCATTTCTTCACATTGTCATAGTATCTCACATTATAAAAAGGTGAGTGCTAGACAAAAAGACACTACATTCTGATAACTTTAATTACATCATATTGTTAAAATTGCCGTACATTATTGTCATTGTTGTTCCTCTCTTACAGTTACTCATTTTTAAACCTTTTCATGGATATAGCTACAGAAAAAGCATAGTGAATACACACTGTCTGGTACTATCTCAGTGTACAGGCATTTTCTGGGAGCTTTGGAATCCATGTCTCAAGGATAAAGGTAGATGCTTTTACTAAGGAAAGAAATTATAATAGAAAGAGTTTGGTTGGGGAGTATTTTTGCTGTTGCAATTTCATACATTATTGTGTTGCTTGCTCTTTGTCAGTCAAATCTGAATTCCAAAACTATAACAAATAAAGCAATCTAGAATCTACTGGTAGCTATAAAATGACAAGAAAAAAGGAAAACGAATCTGAACACTATAGTCAACATTAATCAGTTCAGAACTAAAATTTGTTATATGATGGTAATGTAATTGAAATTAGGATTTTTATATAGATTAAATGTTTAAGTACATGCAAGTGAGTAGCCTGCCATGTCATTTAAAGGAGGGACTAATTCACTTTCTATGGCAGTGGGTCTGCTTAGGTCAACAACCTGGTGTTAAATGCTACCACTCACAAACTCTATTACTGTTTCCTTGCGATCAAACTGACATATTATCCACTTCAGAGATGAGTGAAAGGAGAACGTACAATTTGAGAGGTGCTTTTACATAATCAAAGATTAGTGAGGACAGATAGTAATTATTTACTGACTAGCACATGTTCCTTGTTAATCATAATATTTTAAATTCTCAGCCCTCTTGCTTTTTTCATATACCTGAAGAATAAGACACATCTCACTGGCAGACTTTAAAGATTATATAAAAAATTTCTTCAATCTTCATGAAAACATGAACTCTAAATAGCTTTACCAGTGTAGAATAACACTGTGATACCAACGTGTCTCTAATATAAAATTAAAGAGTTAGTATTAACAAGTGGACCTATGGGGTATGGTCGCAAAATAATGGTGTTTAAATTTTTTTAAAAAGTTACAATAAAAGACACATTGCCATTTGTCTCTCTTGGAACCTTCACTTCACATTGAATGCACTTATCTCACCGTTGCCACACTCTGAAACAATTCTGGAGCCCTATTTCATGAGTGTCTTTAGTTGTACTGTTGTGACTGCCTTGATAACCTGAATTGAATAAAAAAGTTACGTTTATTATGACCTTGGAAAAAAGTCAACATTCATAAGTCCTAGGTCCAATTTATAAGGTACAGGAGGTCACACTGTAATGTTTTTATTTGAAACTGAAGTAAATAGTTTGAATAACTCAGGATTCAGTAGCACCCATCACAACACAACTAAAGACACTCATACAAGAGAACTTCCAAAACTGCTTTAGAAAGTAGCAAAAATGAAAAACTACGATATCATCAGGGAGAATATTTTGAAAGGTTTTAATAGCAATGCATCTTTTACTGTAATAGTTATTCCCTTAATTTATACATTCACTATATCTTCTGACCACACATCTCATGAAACAGTATGGCAGTAGGTGGACTAGAACCTCAGTAAGTCATTAGGCAGCCTTGAAAGATTTACCTGGCACTCGGGCTACAGTTGCTTTCATTGTAACCACAATAAAAGATTTAAGGCCAACTAACATTAAGGTCTATTACATTTGGGGGTCACTCAGTTTTAAAGGCTAGAAACCCACTTAAACTTGTTTCGTTAATCAAAGGCAACTTACTGGAGCAAAATTAGTTTGTCTCAAGGAAACAAAAGAATGAAATAAAAATGTATTTGTAGCTTCTTGCCTACCTGTTCTTTCCTATTTATTCTCTTTAAAAAATGAATTCTCTGATTTATTCTTTGATACACTTCCTCTCCATACTCATTTACCTATATTTTACCTGTGTTTCTATAGATCACTGATGACACACCTCTCAGAGCTTTGAATGACAACAAATAGCCCGCTGCAGCACATGTACCAC
The DNA here is from genome assembly GCA_004025085.1 of Thryonomys swinderianus. Lineage (NCBI taxonomy): Eukaryota > Metazoa > Chordata > Mammalia > Rodentia > Thryonomyidae > Thryonomys > Thryonomys swinderianus. Next base: position 34,355 of record PVIC010008613.1, read on the forward strand.
AGATTTGCTGTAACTGCTACAGACTAACTAAACTTTTGGTATTCTAAATAGAAATTCCAGAAAGCTAAGAATGTCTTCTATTCAGCTATGTACATGTCCAGTCATAGAATCCAATACATCAGCACCTTCCATGTAGTCAGATATCAATCCCCAGGGTTTTGTGAGCTGAGGCATACACAGATAATGGGATACTCAAACTGCAAGTCAGCAAATTTTGAACAAAAATACACATGGAGATCAGCCTTTGAACTTGAACTCAGTCAAGTTTTTTCAATCACTAAGTACAGAAAAGTATATGTTCTGGAAAATCTAAGAATTCCTGGCATTTTTGGGTGTTTTCTTCTTGTTCTTGTTTCTCTCTCTCTCTCTCTCTCTCTCTCTCTCTCTCTCTCTCTCTCTCTCTCTCTCTCTCTCTCTCTCTCTCTCTCTCTCTCTCTCATAGAAAGTTCTTCAGAATTTCATTTGGCACATTTTGGGATTTAGCTCTCCTTCTTTATGCTCCATGTGGTTTAGAAAGTATAAACTCAACTCTTCTTATGAAACTAGTAGCTAAGAGCTGACTTTATCCTTTGTATACATTAGAAATTCTTTGTTCGTACTAGATATGTAAGCTCTGTGGTTTCTTCTACTTTAGCTTGGAAGGGTTTTCATGATCCTCTAGCCTGTCATTGTACTAGAAACTCCTTGTAGCCTAAGATTTTAACTTTGAACTAAAAACTATTCTACATAAAATATTAAGAATTTTATGTTATCATTTATTTTTTTTCAATTGTGTGAACACTCAGGGATTGCCATGGGTTTAACAGTGTGTAATGAAACAATCATGAAATCTTTTCCAAACTTTCCAAAAATAAATTAATTTCCTGGCAAATGGAAAGGGCCAATTTGTTGATTATTGCCAAGGAAAAGTAATCAAATACCCCTGCATGAGTTACTTGTTTGCTTATTATCAAGAACTAAAGAGGGATGTACTCAGATATGTAAGTATGTAATATCTCTACCTCCCTCATCTACTGTACTTAGATTAGGCACCTGCATTTGCTTCCTTCTGCTTTCCTGTTTTAATGATGCCATTATGACTTCTGAAAACATAATTAATGATAGTGGTACGAGCAATTTTCAAGCTTTAAACTAAATAATATTCAAATACTTCCAAAATGCCTTTGTAATATTTGTATTAAAGTCATGAAAATGAAAGAGAAGGTTATGGTGAGAGAAATTTGCAGGCTGTAAATCCAAGGACTAGGAAATACTAATCACTATATGTTCATTAGATTTTGAAAAGTTCCAAAATGAGAGTGTCAAAAGTAGATTAAATTCAGACTTAATCAAAGTAATATTAATTTGATCAATTTGTCTAATAATTTAACACATCTATTCTCTGTGAAATAGCATCTCTGCTGTTATCTGAAGGATATTCCAAATGTTAACATAAGTAGTAGGCATCTGTAAGATGCAGCTATGAATTAGAGCTACTGTACTGTGGTTTGGGCAAGACTACAGAACGCTGACATAAGAATAAACACAGTGCAGAAGCTGAAATTCAATCAGTCATTCTATGTTTTCTATTAGGTTCCCCTATGTGCTATCCTCATGGTGTCTCTATGGACTCTTTAAACAAAAGGCCAAAGTTTGCATCTGCCATGCATCTACATTCAACCCTAGGAAGACCAATTATTTATTTATGACTTCTTTCACTCTATTATCAAATCTCCCTCATTATGTTCTATTATCTCAGAATTTCACCTCTGAATTAGGTAATTAGATGACTGAAAATTGTCAAAGTATTTTTTTAGACAATGATTCTCCACTTTTAAAATCATAGTGTTTAAATAATTCAAAATCATCATTCTTTATGGCAGAATAACAGCCCATTTTATTAAAAAAATCTTCTTTATCCAGCCGGGTGTGGTGGATCACACCTATAATCCCAGCACTCAGGAGGCAGAGACAGGAGGATTGCTGAGTTCGAGGCTTTCCTGGACTACATAGTGAGCTCAGGGCTAGCCTGAACTACAAAGCGAGACCCCGTCTCAAAAGAAAAAAAAACACACACACAAAAAAAATCCTCTTTATCCAATCTAGAGTTGATGGGCATTGGGTTGAATAATTTATACTCAAATAGATGTATCTTCAGGGTATACTCATAAGTGAAATAAATAGGTCACAGATGTGTAAATATTGTATCTTTTCTCTGGTATGAAAAACTTAAATTGTAAATGTATTGTAGAATGCATGATTGATATTGTGAAATAGTAAATACTCAAAGGGAAATGGGATTTAGGGGTAAATAATGAGCAAAGAAAAAATTGATGGTTAAAAAATGGAAACAAAGCTTGCATATATAGGGACAGGGGGTGGTAGGTTGGTCAGGGGAAGGGGAAAATGAGAATTAAGTTGTGTCATGCACTGGTACATATTCTCAATGTGGAGTGTATTTGGGTTGTGTACATATAATGTACCAATAAAAATTATAGTGTTAATATTTTTCTACTCTGAACATTAAGTTAAAGAAAAATGTTCAGGGCCTGAGATTTAGCTCAGTGATTCCAGCGCCTGCCTCACAAGTGCAAGGCCCTGAGTTCCATCCCATAACCACATACAATGCTGTGCGTGGTGACTCACACCTACCAGCAATCAATACCACATACCACAGTGACAGGTGTGGTGGCTCACGCCTGTAATCCCAGCACTCAGGAGGCAGAGGCAGGGGGATTGCTGAGTTCGAGGCTTGCCTATGCTACATAGTGAGCTGAGGGCCAGCCTGAACTACAAAGTCAGACCCTGTCTCAAAAAAAAAAAAAAAAAGTGCTCAAAGGTTGTACTAGAAACCACTCATGAATTTTGTGGCTCAGTAATGTTCAATCGATATTGACTAAATGCAGTCTTTAACAAAGTTGTAACATTTTGTTTGATTTGAAAATGAAAGGCGTATATTTTATTATATTAATTTCATCTTGAGCAGAATAAATATATGAATTACAAAATTTTTAAATACTAAGCTTTTGGGAGCTTATGAAAATATTTTGATACTACAGGGCATTTTCTTATTGTATGAAAATTAAGTAGAGAATAATGTATGTGATTTTTTTTTTTTTTTTTGGACAGGGACTTACTTGGTAGTTCAGGCTGGCCCTGAGCTCACTATGTAGTCCAGGCAAGCCTTAACTCAGCAATCCTCCTGCCTCTGCCTCCCGAGTGCTGGGATTACAGGCATGAGCCACCACGCCCGGCATTGTGGTATATGGTATTGATGGCTGGTGAGCGTGAGTCACCACGCCCAGCATTGTATGTGTTTACCGGGATCGAACCCAGGACCTTGCACTTGCAAGGCAGGCACCGAAACCACTGAGGTAAATGTCTGGCCCTGTATGTGAATTTTAAAATTTTTAAATATTAAGGTTTTTGGGGAGCTTGGGGAAATATTTAGATATAATAGGCAATTTTGTTACTGTATAAAATTAAGAATGATGTAACATATATAGAGGGCACTATTTACAAAAGTAATTTAAAGATAGAGAACAAAGCCCTAGAGTAGTATTTCAAAAAATGTGTCCAAGCCCTCATATGTGCATCTAATAGTAGAATAATACATTCATGTTTACTAGTGATTTCATTTATAAATAATATAATTTTCATTAGATAGAGATTGCTGATTCTGTTTAATTTGAAAAGATTAAAAATTTAGTACACAATCTGTAAACTGTCAATAGGAAATGGAAATACATTGACATATTTGGTGGTATATGAATTCTGAATTTGGGGTAACTAATTCAAATTTTAAAGTGATTCCCAATTTATTTCATGGAAGTATCATGTTTGGTCACTACCATGAGTTATTAAGTGCATATCTCTCATCATCACGACTCTTTTTTATTTAAATAATGAGATAGCTTACCTAAGCAGTATGCAGAAATGAAACTTACAATAAAAAAATTCTGTGAGTATTTAACTCTTTCTTGGCTAAGTACAAAATTATTGAATAATCACAATCCAAGTTAGTGTCAGTACATAAAACAATTTAAAGTAGTAATTTCATTGAGATTAATTAAATTAAAATTAAATGATTTATTTCTCCAAGGAACTGTCAAAAGAGGCCAGAGGAGTAAAATATTGAAACTCAGGATGGATATGGAAGTGCTTTTAGGAGGCAGCATTGTAATAGCATAGTTTAGAGTAGCAATATAATTTAAATGTCCTAGGAGAGGGGTGAAAAGTTAAGGACAGTAAGTTTCTAACAGAAGTTTCTTATAGAATTGTTCTGTGAATAGTTACAATTGAACAACTTAGTGACCAAAGTTGTAAATATTCCATTATTCCTCTGAGACCAATACTTGCATTAGGAGTTTTCACATACCTGAGATGCAGTACATGACTACCCAAAATTTGAAGGAGGAGCAGTTTAACTTAGCTCATGCTTTCAAGGGTCTTTCCACAATCAGCTGGCTCTAGAGCACTAAGATCACAACAGCAGAGCACGACAAAGGTGCTCATCTCACAGTGGTCAGGAACACCTCTCCTCCCAAGGAAAGCGCCAGAAGAAGTGGCAGAGGTACTGACTACAGCGCCAAAGTCAAACATGGCCACTCATCCACACATGGCCATTTCCTGTGGGACTCCCAAGCCAGTTTCTTTAACCTAATTAAGTGCCATCACCACGTTACTATTTCCTATGGCCAAGAGAACAAGTTAGATTTTACATACAAAGTTTAGTTTTATCATTTTGAAGTATCATGAAAGGATCAGTCCTATAAGGGGAGCTAAAATGACACAACCAGGGCCGGAGGGTTAGTTCAGTGGTTCTGGCGCCTGCCTCGCAAGTGCAAGGACCTGAGTTCGATCCCCGGTTACCACATATAATGCTGGGCGTGGTGGCTCACGCCTGTAATCCCAGCACTCGGGAGGCAGAGACAGGAGGATTGCTGAGTTCACGGCGGCTTGCCTGGGCACCATAGTGAGCTCAGGGCCAGCCTGAACTACAAAGCGAGACCCTGTCTCCAAAAAGCAAAAAAAAAAAAAACAAAAACAAACAAACAAAAAAAAACAATAAAATGACACAACCAGAAAATGGTATAACAAGAAAATTTAAAAACAAATGTGAAGTAGCACACACACAAAAAAATGCACACACTTTGTACCTGTAGGAAACATGTTATTTTACTACTGTCTTTCAGAGGTTTGCTGATTTTAACTCTAGATGATGAAGATGTGTGAAAACAATGTGTCGATGTTTATATTATAAATGTCACCACTATAAAAGTATCTCTGTGAAGCCTGTCTAGACTACACTCTATAAAGGGTATGGCATCTACAGTTGATGAAATATACCATGTCTTTTTTTTTTTTTTTGAGACAGGGTCTCATTTTTGTGGCTCATGCTGGTCCTGAGCTCACGATGTAGCCCAGGCAAGCCTCGAACTCAGCAATCCTCCTGTCTCTGCCTCGTGAGTGCTGGGATTACAGGCATGAGCCACCACAACTGGCACCATGTCTTTTCATGTATCCTTCATGAACTACTGAATGAACATCATAAGTTTTTATATTTTATGATATCGTTCACGTGATTAAGTAGTAAAAAACTATAAAATAGGTGTGACACTATTGTTAGGGGATACATGTAGTAGAATTTCTCCAGAAGTATAACACCTACATTTTGGCAATATATTACACATTTATGTGTATTCATAAAAAGTACACAGATATTTCTTATTGTAAACATCATTTAGTGCACTGATTATGGAACATTTTCTCCCTTGTAGCCATAGTCTTCCTCAATTTTGCTGATAAACAATTCAGTGTCCAGCTAAAGCCAATAAAAATACTTGCATCATCTTTAACTATTTTCCTTTATTATATCTGTTAGAGGATGTGTTAAAAATAAATGTAGCTTGCCAGGTATGGTGGCTCATGCCTGTAATCCCAGCACTCGGGTGGCAGAGGCAGGAGGATTTCTGAGTTCGAAGCTTGCCTGGGCTACATAGTGAGCTCAGGGCCAGCCTGAACTACAAAGCAAGACCCTGTCTCAGAATTAAATAAATAAATAAATAATAAAGCTATTGTATACCTTCAACTCAGACATACTGTGTCCATATTACTCTGCTAATTCTCCTGGATTGCTACAACAACCTATTGTTGACTTTTTGGTGTCAAATACAATGGCTATATCAAGGATCCTCTGCAAGCCTCCAGTTGATTACTCATGAAATGCTTATAACACTTTCTGGGATAGTTGTAATTATATACATGATATATATGAAAGATGTGACTTCAAGCCATGTAGTGAATAAAAACAGAAGCTATTATACTTAGTAAAAATTCAAAAATATGGTTCACAATAAATTGCAAACTTCTCAAATGTATGAAAGCCATCTTATTTATATAAACATCATATGGCAACAATAGTATGCCCTGTCTATAAGGGCTTAAATTTGTGTGCATTTATGAGAACTAATGATCTTGAGCTACACTATGCAGGAAGTCCCAATTTACCCAAAACTTGCTCCAACCCCTTCTCAGTTCACTATCCTTTCTGATCACATATATATTACACACACATTCACACATATACATATATACACACATGTATATACACACATGTATATACATATATATACACACACATATGGAAGATATACATATATACACATAGACATATATACATTTTTTAACTAGTAAGCAGAAATCTCCTTTATGATCACTGCCTACAGATGACTCTTCACATATATTTAACTCAGATTTGCTTTCCAAATGTTCATGCCACATTACTAACACCTAACTTCTTCATTCTCCATGTAATCTGCAGATAATCATTTAAATAAACATGTTTTCAATCAGGTACCAGCTGTATAATGAACACTTTGGGGAACCTTTTCTGTGATTGGTCTCAGAAAAAGTCTCAAGCACAACAGAGGGGTACTGTATCTCTCACCTAATAATAACTAGGGGTTTCTCTCTTACCTCCAAGAGTTGCTCATGTTATCTGTTTCATTATATATTAAACTCAGAGAAGCACATTGGAAAGGTTTTTCAAATTTCATTCTCATGTTCAGGTGGATCGAAAAAATTTTCAGCCATCTTTTATGAAATAAATCCAGTAATATTACATATTCCATCAATAGTGATATTCATAATAAAATAGTGGAGAGGCTAGTTATACTTTATCTATTTCTTATGCTTACAGTAGAACACAGTATACCATAACTGATCTAAGGACAAACATACTGAGAAGAGACCCCTCTGTAACATTACAAAACGCTATCAGTGGGACCCATAACCAATCTAATAATTGGAGATGTTGAGCAGAGGGACTTACCCAGTGATGTGGATCTCTTTAAATGAAAACCCTAGCAGGGATTTCTCACTGGCACCAATACAATCTCAAAATCCATTTGACTTTTTTCTTTATAATGTTTGATAATAGAACTTTGAAACATAAAACCTCATCATGAAAACTCAGACATAGCTGTAACTACTGTAAAACTAGCAGGCAAAGCTATAATGACTTCAGCTTTATAGTATAATCTGAAATTGAATTACTCTCATTTCACGGCAAAGTCAATATTGCTAATGGATTAGAAACATGGCTGATAAAAGTATTATTGAGGTCATATGTGGGGAATCAGAGGAAAAATGATTTCTCTTATGCTTTTTTTTACTTGAGAGTTGGAATTAATCTGAAAAGAAAGTTCATGGTATAGATCACTGTAGTAAATGCATGGAGACAAAAATAAATGAGTTCAAATCAGTAGAAGGCAGTTGTGAACCATTCTTGGTATGTCCCTTTCTATTGCTAAAATACCACTGAAAAGGGAAGACCAAGGTATGAAAGGTCTGGTCTCTGAAGGTGAAAGAGTCAAAGGTCACTCTAAAAGTATAAATTCTGTGTTTCCATGAGCTTAAATTCAGAGTTCTCCAGGAATCTGTCAGTTGGACAACGGTTTTAAGATATCAGATAAGAGACTGTACCTACCATTTGTAGTTCTGCTAGCTTGGACAAATCCTCTCTTTGAGTTTATCAAGTAATGCAGTGGAAAAGCATAACAATTTAATACTTCTCTAGTTGTATAACAATCATGGTGAACATTTTAGAGTTAAGTGGCCAAACTGGAACTCAAAACCCACTTACTCAAAGTGTCAAATCCTAATTAAATAAGAGAACTGAGGATTCAGTTCAGAAGAAATAATTCACACATTAATATCTTGTCTCTTTCAATAATAACCCATAAGTACTGGGCGTGGTGGCTCACGCCTGTAATCCCAGCACTCGGGAGGCAGAAGCAGGAGGATTGCTGAGTTTGAGGCTTGCCTGGGCTACATAGTGAGCTCAGAGCCAGCCTGAACTACAAAGTGAGACCCTGTCTCAAAAAAAATTAATATTAATAACTCAGTAACTATAGGTACACCATCACTGTTCTGCAATATGCAATAAACATACCATTATCATTTCATTTAAAATATCACACATTTGTAGCTACTGAAGGAGTGTTAGTTAGAACTTGATTTAATACTGGATGCAGTGACTTTATTATAAATAAAAAGTTCTCCATCTCCTTCCTCAATAAATAAAAATACTTTTGCTCTTTTGTAATTTATGTCATTTTAAAATGTATTTAAGTGATGGGGATTTAGCTTAAGTGGTACTGTGCCAACATTGGTGCACAAGGGCCCGAGTTCAATTCCTGGTACCACAAAAAAAAAAAAAAAAGACTTTAATTTCACAATTGAAATTGTATGAAATACATTCATTTTTAATTCTAACTTTGAAGGCAACATACAGTCATTAAGGAGCTAAAATTTGCATTGTCAACACCTAAAAAATTACAAGATTCTCCAATATAAGGTTTTAAATGCTGATTTTCTGTTGAGCTTCAAAGAATAGTATTTTAAATACAAAGATATACGGATATGGGTAAATATGAGAATTAACTTCTGTCATATACTAGTACAAATTCCCCAATGTTGAGTGTGCCTGTGAACTGTATGTAAAATGTACCAATGAAAAATTCAATTTAAAAATACAAAGAAGAATGCCGGGCGTGGTCGTTCACGCCTGTCATCCCAGCACTCGGCAGGCAGAGGCAGGAGGATTGCTGAGTTAGCGGAGGCTTGCCTGGGCACCATAGTGAGCTCAGGGCCAGCCTGAACTACAAAGCGAGACCCTGTCTCAAAAAAAAATACAAAGAAGCTGACAGAAAAGTTAGTGCAGTAATTATGAAATAAAAAAATTCTCTATGGATTTACATTATTTAGGAAACAAATCAAGAATTCAAAAATGTAGTGGAAGATGTGTGATTAATTCAATTATGAGGAACAATAACTCACATAAAGAAAATGACCAAAAACAACAACATATGGCATTCACAGTAGATTATAAGCAGTTCAATATAACCAGTGGCATTGATAACATTCCGAATCAAAAGAACGCCACGAATTGAAAATTCAGAAAAAGTATAATAACATAAGGAAGATAAAAGGTTAAACATTCGTGTAGTTAGAACTCCAGAAATATAGAATAGTATAAATGAAGTCCAAAACAGACTGAGAAATGAATTTTATCAAACCCAGGAAATGCAGAAAGCCACATACAAATCAAGGAAGAAAGAAATGCTTGAAATTATACAAAGACTGGAAAGTCAAACATATATTTTGAACATTTTATTTTGCCAAGAAGGAGGGACTAGATAAAAAACAACTTTCAAATTATTTACCTACACACCATAGGCTTCAGCACACTCTTTAAAAAATATTAAATCTGTGATGATTTTCAGAGCTATCCTGTTAAGAAAATTGTATTGTGTCTTCCTATACTAGCTCACATCTCTGGCTAGGTGCAGTTACAGTATGCAGATTTAGGGAAAGAAGTGCGAATTTCAGTGACACAGTTTTCTTTCTCCAGAGTTGTGGATGCAGAGAGTTAAAAGCTCATACCTGTGTTTCTGAAGCATTGCTATGTGTTAGTAAAACAAGCTTTGCACTTCTGAAGGCAATCAAGGTTGCACATCACACCATCTACAACTGTAGCAAAGGCGAATCTTCTAGAGCTTTCAGTGATAACCAGTCCCCATCTGCGACACTGTACCATAGCTTTGCCACCACTGCACCACAGACATATTCTGATGTTTACTGAACTTATTCTTTTGTATATGTTTTACAACTACATGTAGAAGTTTCTAAAAGAGAAGTTAAATACTAAGAAAATGCTCTTAGGTCATTCTCAACTGACAATGTTCTGCCAGACTCCCCATCTTTCCACGTAAGATAAGCAGAAGACAATGCTCCATGAAAAGGCTCTATTTATTCACTGCATATCTAAAGATATTCCAAAGCTCCGTTTTGGTTATGCTTCCTAATTATAAACCCATAACTAGTTTGTCAACTGTGACTGAAGTATATCATGGTATTTCTAAAAGTAAGAATCTCTCACCCAGCAGATTTCTGTGATTCCCAGGCTGTAGATAGTCAGTTACTTATTGCACATCCCTAGGATTGGAATTTCAACTTAAACACATCTAACACGGAACACGAATTTTTCAGTCTTTAAAATTCTTAATTCTCTATATTCATTTTAAAATAAAAATTAAGTCACTTGACAAGTAAAGCATAATTGTACTGAAGATAAATTATCACAACATAAAGACACTCACTGAATGACATCTACATGGTGAAATATTGTTAGGGCAGTATTTCTCCAAAGGTAATCAATAGCATGATTTCAGCACTTTCTTTAACTTTGTTCATTTCACAGAAACTATCATTAGCAAAATAAATTTATAGAATCTGTTATGTACTATGATTCTTTTATCTCTAGTGTCAATGAGTCAATAGTAATTCATCTTTCAGGGTCTTTTCTTTGAATGGAGGAATAATAATCAACAGATAAAGTATGCATCCATATAGAGGCCATAGCATTCTTGAAGAATCCTACTAAATATATTTCTTTATATTTCTCTTTATTTTTCTTCCCTTAATGGAGAGAGCTAACCAATGGAATAAAAATTATTTTAATGGCCCTCTTTCCTCCTTTGAAGAACCCTCCTTATGTTTCAACTATTAACATAAGAATGGGTCCATTCATAATTCTATCAACAAACATAATTCTGAGGAACATATTACAGATAAAACTGAGTTAGAAGCATATCTGTCAAAAGAAGATGTCCACTTAGAAAGTCTACAGGCCAGCAGTAGCAGAAGTAGAACATATTCTAATAAATGTAAGATGACTAGTTTCATTAAACTGATAAATACTTATAACACTAGAACTATCTGAAGAGCTCTAAAAACCCCAGGTTATATATTTGTTGAAAGGAACAACAAAATTTCCATTTTGTGTATTGCTTTTTCATTTTGCTAAAGAGAAAACAGTCAGGAGAAAGAAAAATCTCATTAATGAAGATTTGCGAAAGTATTACATGAACACACACATGATTTTTTAAACAAGATCAAAGGTATCTCTTGTTTGTGGAATTGAGGATTTCCCTACTGGAATGAATAAGCATGACATTAAAATTAATGTTAAACAATTATTGCTATCTGCCTTCTCTAATATTTTAGGATTTGATAGAATTTTAATAATGGAAATGGAAATGTGGATTATATTGATGAGTCTATCAATAGATTGCATAGGTGGTGAATTTATGCCCATTAATTTGAAATGCTAGTTTGAGAAAAGAAAATCTAACTAATTGCATAGATTGTCCAACTTGTAAGATTTATTATTTCATTCTGAATTGATCACTTCTATGAAAAGATATAGATTAACTTGATATAATTAAAGAACCAGGCTATCTGCTGTTATTTGGTAGCCCTAACATATTTTCAAGGAACAGTATGATGGATGAATTGATCTACCAAACACAATTATATGAGTTCATTTTGTGTTGTAAAAGAATGCTAAAAAATTCCAATAACTAATTTCAATCTGTTCTAATAAAGGGGAACTAAATCTGAAAAGCTGCTGGATTTGAGACAGGAAAATAAAGAAAGAGTTTATTTTTTGCAAGCTGGTTCATAGACAATTCTTGCATTTTCTAGTGAAAATAACAAAGCGTATATCACTCTGGCACTAAAAATCTTAGAAGTGGATTTTTATTATATATTATATAATAGTATTGGCTAAATAGGTGCAGAATTTTCAGATATTAACTGACTATAATTCCCCATGCTTTTATGCAGTGAAAAAATACACCAAGACAATTTGGAAATACTAGAGATTGCACGGTAAATTAAAGAGAGACTTCCTGAACTTCAGAGATGTGGACAGGATCTTTTAGCCATATATATGGTAATATTATATATAATATTATATATAATAATAGTGGTAATAAAAATTCAACTTATTTATCTAGATCATCATGGTATGGTAGGAATGGCTCTTAGAAGAGAAGATGAAGTGGAAAATAATAAAAATGTCTGTGTTATATCATGTTCAATACACTGCAAACACTGTATATGGGTAGATAGATGAGAAGGATGGAGATGAAATGGGAAAGGTTTAAAAATGTTTTTACAGCTAGGCATGGTGGCTCATGCCTATAATCCCAGCACTCTGGAGGCAGAGGCAGAAGCAAGAGGATTACTGAGTTCGAGCCTTGCCTGGGCTACATAGTGAGCTCAGCAATAACGTGAATTACAAAGTGAAACCCTGTCTCAAAAACAAACAAACAAAAAAACCATTTATTTACTAGCTTTTTTTGAAGAACCACAGAAGCACACTACAAGTCAGATGGGTATTTTGCTGAGTTTTTTCTGTCTTGCATGAGAATTTTATATGAATATTTGCCTCAGAGTGCACTCTATGAAGCGTTATAAGATGGTGATGAATGGGTTGCTCAAATTGCAAACACTAAGGTGTCCTTTTCATTTATTATCTGGTTTGGGAAGAAGTATCCCTATAGCACCATCATATCGAAGTATGATGTATTAATAAAGTGGGCAGCACCAGGATTTTAAATAATGTGGTTCACTGAGCTCAGAAATACAGCTCCTTCCCTTATATGATTATGGGCCAAAGTCACAAAATCCAGATGTATATCAGTTGTGAGATGTTAGAGTGCAAGGAGAGGATATTAAAACATAGAATAAGATAAAAAAAAAAACATTGCCAAAAATGAAGCTTGAAGAGTAAAGAATGAGGAATTCTATAGAGCTTTGTCTAACAGCAGGCTAAAGAATGATATGTGATTAATAGATCTGAAAAATATTTGTCTTTTCTTCTAGATTCTACCAAATGGTCAAATGCCTACTGATTAGGTGTGTTTTTGTCCTTTTCTTTTTAATTGAATTCTTTATTGGTACAATTTATATACATCTCAAAATCACATATAACATTGAGGAATTTGTACCAGTATATGACACAAGTTAATTCTCGTTTTTACCCATATCCCTACCCACCCACCCCTTCTCACCCCCTTATACATGCTCTTTTATTTTCTTTCTGTATCATATTTATTCCTTCCCCTCATCACATTCCCACACCAAGTTTCCTATAGAAATTTTGCACTCTATAAAAGCTGTCATACTTTCTAGAGCTCATTTGCATCTATAGGTGTTCATGTCAAAGAGAAGATCCAGAAATTGTCTATCTGTGATCTACTGATTTCACTTATTAGTATAT
>PVIC010008614.1:0-47769 GCA_004025085.1 Thryonomys swinderianus
ATTTTGAGTCATACTCTTCCTACATTATTCTGGCTTCTGTCACTCCTGCCTCAGCTTGCTGAGCAGTTGGGATTACAGTTAGATGTACACACTGTGCCAAGTGCTCAAATATATTATATTTTCTTTTCATCTCTTGCCACATAATATATCCATCTAGAGATTATCTTTTGATGATAGACAGTTTTATTATAGGTCTATAATGAAAGCAGAAATCTTATGCATGATGAAAAGCAAAGCCAACTCCAAGATCCTGAATCAGTAATGTAGAATAAAGCAAATTGAAATTATTGAAATGAATATACCATAAGCTCTCTGTTGTATGTTCAGTGAATGCCCCAAAAGTTCTTGCATTGCAATGTTATTTTGAACTAGAGCTTTGAGCAGGTAATCAGGGTTAGATAAAATCATGAGGGTGGACCTCCATGCTAAGGTCTGTAGATTTGTAAGGAGAGACCTGTTATGTGATGCTATCTTTCACATTATAATACAGTAAGGCCCTCATCACTCACCATCCCTAGAAGATGGCAGTCATGCTCACAGCCCCATCATCCAACCAATAAACATCAATTCTTTATAAATGGCCACATTTAAATATTTTATTAGAGCAGCACTAAGTAGAATAAGACATACTGCATTATGTCAGTTGTGTGACACTTTTCAGGAGATTCTTTCCCACCTTCCAATTGTGTTAGACTATGAATCATTCATGCAGCATAGATGGCAGGGATTTCAGAGTATCTAAGGCTGGAAAAACTAATTGTGTGAGTAGAATTCATACCTTCTTTTCATGCTGCTATGAATCTGCACAAGCCTCCTCATTTTCTGGACTTCTCTTGATTTCACTATTAATATCTGAAGTTAAGCATGGTGATAAAAAATGGAATTTGGGGTAAAATATCTGAAATTGTGTTTGTCTTTTTACCATCTATTAATATGTCCTTGGATGATATATTTCAGTTTTCTAGTTCCAAAATTTCTCAATGTAAATTTGTCCTACTGATGCTGATTCTTAAATGTTTTTGAGAGGATTCAATACTACATATTTTCTTATGTATGATATTGACTCTATATGGTATTATTGCTTCAGTATAAGCATATGAGATAGTAAAATGTACAATGCCAACTTCCCAACTCGCTTGAATATTGTAGATTCTGGATAACACCATAAAAGTACATTGTTAATCATCAGATCATAAAAATTAGATACATGAATATTCCTGGATAGTTCAAAGTAATTGTCTTCTAGAATAGTTCAGCCATGTTAATATTTCAAGATCTTTGTGAATTTTTGTGAATTTATTTTGCAGTCTAAGTATTATTTATATTGTTTTGGTTCAAATATTTTTGAACAACTGATTTCACATTAAACCTTTATTTAGTGATTCTGAAATAATTTTTGTTTCCTAGCGAACTGTTTTATAAATAAGCCATAATGATTTATTTTCGCAGCAGTTGTTGATAGCTTAAATAACAATATCTCTTCATATTCTTAAAACTCTCAAATATTTAAAAATTTCTGACATTTTAAGTACTTACTCTGCTCAGTCATAATACCACAATAATTAGTAGTTAACTTTAGTTCACATGAAACACCTTTAAATTCTTTGTAAATGAGTTGTGATTAATCATTTAAAAATCTTAAATATCTTTAAAATATTTTCAATAAAAACCATGAAAAATATAAACTAACAGTTGAAGTTGAGTTAATGAATATATACTTTAAATTTAGACATCTCCAATTTGCAAAGGACAAGTTGAGTGAAAATACTTTTATCATGTTCTTTTCAAAGTTTTTAGTGCTATTAATTAAATCAAATTGTTATTATATAATTCAAACAATATCTGCATACCCAAACACAAGTTTATTTCAATTCAGCAAAACTTTATGGTTTAGAACATAGAAATCAAGGCTGAACCCAAAATAAATAATTACTATATCTTTTTTTTCCTTATAGCAAGGATCAAACTTGGGATCTTACATTTGCAAGAAAAATTAAAAAAAAACTATTTGAAGTAATGTTAGTAAAGTAGTTCTCAATATTAAAGACACACCAAACTACAGATTGGAAAGTATATACTGATATTAATACACACTCACCAGTACATAGGCACCACAAACACACACACACACACACAAACCACGTTCACACAGAGAGGTCTATAAAATGCATGCAGCATAAAACCAAATTCAAGTAAACATTCTGAAATAATTCAGAGGAAAAATACCTGTTCTGTAGAGAAATAAACACTAAAATTAAAGGTGCCTGCCTATAGGTAGAACAAAAAGAAATGTGAGTAAAATACTTAAATTTATTATTGTAAAAAAAAAAAGAAAAACACTAGGATTTAATAGCCAGAGAAAATTTACTATAAAAACCCAGGAGAAATATGGATATTTTCAAGCAAATGAGGACTATGGAATTTTAACAGTCAACTGCCCTGTAAGAAATCTTAAAATGATATTCTGCAGAAGGAAAACATATGAAATAGGCTAGAAATATGTAATTAAATGTAAAAAGGAAAAGAGATGGAAATATTTTACTTTATTCTTAATTTAACTGCCTAAGTCAATAATTGTAATGTTTTGAGTAAAACAGAGTTAGGGGAAAGAATAATAGAAAAATGGATCAGACAGAGGAAATAGAATACTCTTTATGAGCTACAAGTGAAATGGTTTAGTCTATATGAAATTAAAGATATGAGTTTAAAAATCTGTGTTGTAAACACCAGAGAAAAACAAGGCATTTTTTAAAAATATATATAATTGTTATACAATGAACACGATATAACATATAAGCTATTTACATACAACTAAGCAAAGCAGACAATGATGGATAAAGAACTATAGCAAAAAAGACAACCAACAACATGGAAAAAATCTTTACTAGTTGTTTATCAGACAAAGAGCTATTATCTACAATATATAAAGAACTTAAACATATCAGCCTCCCCAAGTTTAAAGACCCAATTCAAAAATGGTCATCTGAATTGAACAGACACTTCTCAGAGGCAGAAGTCAAAGCAACCAACAAGCATATGAAGAAAAGTTCAACATCACTGCTCATTCGAGAGATGCAAATGAAAACAACACTGAGATTTCGTCTCACTCCACAAAGAATGGCCGCTGTTACAAAATCAACCAACAATAAATGCTGGCAATGCTGTGGAGAGAAAGGAACCCTTCTCCACTGTTGGTGGGATTGTAGACTTGTACAACCATTGTGGAGATCTGTTTGGAGATGTCTCAGAAAACTAGGACTAGGGGTCCCATTTGACCCTGCTATGCCCCTGCTAGGAATACACCCAAGAGAATTTAAAAAATCACATTGGAAAGACAGATGTACACCATTGTTTATAGCAGTTCATGACAGTTCAATCTTGGAAACAACCCAAATGTCCATCATCTGGAGAGTGGATAAAGAAGATGTGGTTTTTAAATAAAATGGAGTATTATTCTACCATAAAGGATGACAAGATTGATTCATTTATGTGCAAATGGATACACCTGGAGGACACACTAATAAGTGAAATAAATAGATCACAGATAGGCAAATACCGGATCTTTTCTTTGATATGAGCACCTGTAGATGAAAAGAGTTCTAGAAAGTATGACAGTTTTTGTAGAATGGGAAGTTTCCAAAGGAAATTTTGTGTGGGAATGTAATGAGGGGAAGGAATAAATATGATTCTGAAAGAAAATAAAAGAGCATGCATATAGGGGTTGGGGAGGTGTGGGTGGGTAGGGATATGGGTAAAAATGAGAATTAACTTGTGTCATGTATTGGTACAAATTCCCCAAAGTTATATGTGATATTGTGATGTATATAAATTATACCAATAAAGAATTAAAAGAAAAAAAAAGAACTATAGCAATAAAGAAAAATGATCACTGGGAGGATATTAATTTAACAGTATTAAAATTAGTTTTTTAATGATGTAAATACACCAGTTTAAACACAGAAATCATCAGAATAATAAAAACAAATCAATTATATATTTTCTACACGAAATTTGTTTTAAATATAAGGACTCATGTGAGTGAAAGGGCAAAGGAGGTAGAGATACATACCATGGGAATACTAATAAAGCTCTGTCTGTTCTTGCTTGGTCACTCGTGTAATGCAAAAACATGTCAATTCTTTGAGAAGAAAGAAGCATCCTATATTGCACTTAGCAAAATACTGTCAGAAAACATGAAACAAAGCTCAATAGAAATATAATAGGAAGAGACAAATCTACCAATTGTAGTCAGAGACATAAACTTACTTCTGTTTGTAACTAATGGTTAAGAGGGCAGAAAATTTGTAAGTATACAGGGTATCTTTATTTTTAATTTTTATATTTATTGGTAAATTGTATGTACACATCAAATCTTAACAGAACTATCATTCAACCTTACCTAATGAAATTTATAGGGCTCTCCATGCAACAAAAGAAAAGTAAATGTTTCTTTGAAGTTCATGCAAGACTTTCCCTGAATCATAAAACATAGCATAACAAATTTATAGAATAAAAATTATATAAAATATGTATGTTCTGACAGCACAAAGGAATTAAAGGAAAAATTGACAATGGAAAGAGAATTCACAAATACTTGTTATAGAAGGCAAAACATTTTTTTTTGAGACAGGGTCTTGCTTTGTAGTTCAGGCTAGCCCTGAGCTCACTATGTAGCCCAGGCAAGCCTCGAACTCAGCAATCCTCCTGTTTCTGCCTCCCGAGTGCTGGGATTACAGGCGTGAGCCACCACGCCCAGCGCCAAAACATTTTTAAATAATTAACTGATCAAAAAAATACCCCAAGATATGTGAAAATATTTCAAACAAAATGAAAATGTAACTCATCAAAATGTGTAGCATTAACTGCAGACAGTAGGAAAGAAACAGTACTAACATCAGTGGCCTATCTTGACATCTTGAGACTCTCAAAAAACAAACATTAGTAAGTCAGTGTGAATAGAAAAAGAGAAAAGGTAAGGGACATAGAAAATCAACAAAAAATTGAAGCAACAATAAGCTGGTTCTTTGAAAAGATCAGTAAAATCTCTACCCAGGTTAACCAACCAAAAAAGTAAATAAAATAAATTACTAATATAAAAGGTGAAATTAAAAGGTTAATTAAAAGGGGTATAAAGGTAATGGATACCAACATATTTAATAATTCAAATAAAATGTACTAGCTCCTTGAACATTATAGTAGCTATACTATACTATATTTATTGTGTGTGCCAACTTTTTCTGGCCACAAGCAACAGAAAAATGTGTCCATGAGAGCTTTTGTGATAGACATACTATTTGAGTTGGTAAATATAGTAAAATAGATTGTCTTATCCAATGTGGTTTGATATGATCCAGTCCACTGAGGGGATGATGAGAACAAAAAGAGTAAGAAAAAGGAAGAATTTTCCACCTTTACTTCCTCCCTGCCCTTCTGAGCCAGAGCCTGGGTCTTCTATAATTTGATTTACATTGTCTGCCCTCGTCTGAGGCTTCTGGAATTACACAAGCAGCTTTCCTGTGTTCAGCTTATAGTTCACGGGTGTTTTCAGCCACTTCCTTATAGCATTTCTTGTGCATCTATATGATATCTCTCTGTGTATCCATCCACTCACACATGCATCTACTTCACAGAAGAACAGTCCTAAAATGCTTTTCTATCCTTATTTGAGAGGAATATAAGTAAAGCAGTGTTATCTGACTGAGAAGCCCCATGTTAATGTTTTTTTGCTACTAGATGAAGGTATATATGTATTTTTCTACTTATTCTCTATCTCCCTATATTCATTTGCATGTACACAAAGAGAGAGAGAGAGAGAGGTCTACATTTTCTTTTCACACATATGCAAATGTTTTCATACACAAACAGAAAATCTTTTCATTTGTTTATGTCAAGACAGAATCTGGCAATGTAGTTCAGGTGGGCCTTGACCTCTATGTAGCCTGAAACCCATGGAATCCTTCTCCCTCAGCCTCCCAGGTATTGGGATTACAGCCATGTGCCACCACTTGCTGGCAAATCTTCCAATTTAAAACTTTTCATCAAGCAAATAAAACATGAATAGATTCATTCTCAGTGAGAGAAAATACAAAATAATAACACAATTAAATCTGAAGAGATTTTATCTCAAAGCTATTGCTGCCACTTTAGTTCCTACAGCCAACAGCTGAGGAAAGCAAAGTGACACATAAGGACAATTTACAAAACCTTCAGGAGTCCTTTCTGTATTAACTAGCAATTGTCTTTTTCCTTAGCCATAGAACTATTGTGAAACGCTTCAAATACACACCTTTGAAGTATTATAAATATGTTTCATTAATGTTGCCATTGAATAAACCTTCTCTCTCTCCAGAGGTAGAGTTAGTCACCACCTACATTTCATTCTCTTTCCAGTGAATGAGTGAGGACCACTGATTGTAAGGTCACAGTGTCTATTAGGAATTTAGAGAAAACATCACTGGACACATTGGAAGAATGATTCCCTCAGTGGATACTAAGAGATGCATGATAGAGGAGCCCTGATACAGAGAGGGAAGATGTAAGTCTACTCAAATAAAACAGCAGTCCAATCAAGGGAAGTGTATTTCTCCTTGCAGAAGACATTAGTGCAGTTATTTTTTACTTTCCTGAATCATTTTATGAAATTCAGTCTTCCTCAATAGAGAATATCACTTTTCAGGAATTAAAATATCTACTTTAAATAAATATCAACAGACCATAATAATCCACTTTACTTGAAATATGCCTTTTGTGTTTTTTTAGATTATCTGTTATTACAAATAACATTACCATAAGTATAAAATTACAGTATAATATTTTATTAATGATGAAAATTATTATGGTGGGCAATACAGATTTTCTTCAAATACAAAATTTATCTGTGATTGTTAAAATTCAAATAATTTTAAATTAAAATATGTGCAATTAGATTCATTAGTAAGGAATCTTCTTTTCTCTGCAATTATATTTAGACTCCTTTTTTGCTTTCCATGAGAATATCTAATGTGTTTTGAGGAAGAGTTGAACACTTGATTAAAAAGTGTTGCAAATTTAAGGAAAAAAAACTTTTATCAGCAATAATCATCTTCTAAGGTTACAAAGTTAAAACTTGGAAATGTTTCATTTCTTTGCTTGCAAATTTTGAGAAAATAAATTCCTTTATCAGCAATTTTGGCCTTAAAAACCCAGCAGCTAATTCACAGAAGATTTATGACTTCATTGTTATAGATCCCAGCTAGCTCCTTAGGGCACTGTGAGATGAGATAGAGAATAAGTGACTCTCATCTTGTGAACTATACAAAGTGAAAATCATACAAAGTCTTTAGAACTGTAGCACATATTAGTTTTCAGGGGGCTCTCTCAATAGCTAGTCTCAGGTTTCATTGTGAAAAATTATATGGCAATAAAATAAATTAAACTTTAATATCAGTTTATTTTCAACTTCTATATATTATCATTTTACCACTTTTTTTTTGGAAAGAATGTATTCTTTTTCTGGAGCTTTCTATAGTAAGCTAACAGATTACTGTGCCTTACAATAGACCAAGTAGAACCCCAGTTGATTCCCTACCTTACTTCTGGCAATGTTATTGTCCAGTTTCCTGTAGTCAAGACGCTCCAGTGTCCACTCCAGTCATACAATACATTACTGTTCTTATTTGCAACTTCCCCCTTGCAATTAAATCTTGTATTTTAGTCTCTGGAATTGGAAAATACTAACAGTTCCATCAAAAAAATAAAAAGGTTAATTGTTTTAATCCCAAAGTTAGTATATGGAGCTCTACTAAAAATGGATCTTATACCTTTTTATTTCTATTTTATGTGACACATAAAAACATCAAGATTGTATATGTTAATGTAGGCCCATGTAGTGTTCACCAGTTTCTCATATTCTTGTTTTATATGCCATTGGTTTTATGACAATAGTGTTCCTTGGTATATAGTTGCCGCATTTTTAAAAAATTTATTCATCAGTTGATTGATGCTTGAATTGCTTCCATTTATTGGCTATTAATACGATTGCATTGAACACGGCATAATGGCTGTCCCCTCAATGTCGTGTCTTTTTTTTTTTTTTTGAGACAGGGTCTAGCTTTGTAGTTCAGTCTGGCACTGAGCTCACTATGTAGCCCAGGCAAGCCTCGAACTCAGTAATCCTCCTGTCTCTGCCTCCCGAGTGCTGTGATTACAGGCGTGAGCCACCATGCCCGGCTGTCATGTCCTTTTAATATATTTCCCAAAGTGGGATTTTAGATTATATTACAGTTGTTCTTTTTATATTTTTAATATTACAGCCCCTAATATTTTTCATAAAAACTACACTAATTTACATTACCACAATCACTGTGCAAAGTTGCCTTTTCTATTCATCAGCTCTGATATGTTATTTTTACTAATTGTGGTAATGACCACTTTTACCGGAATAAGATGACATGACATTATAGCTTTAATTTGCCGTTCTCTGATGGTTAGTGATGGTAGTTTTTTTTCATAGACTTGTTAAGCATTTGTATGTCGTTTTTTGAGAAATTTGAGAAATTTATTTAGACCTACTGCTTATTTTAATCAGAAGGTTTTTTGTTTGTTTGTTGCTGTTGAGTTTTAGGAGTTCTTTATATGTTTCAGATATCAGTCCTTTTTAAGATATATAGTTTAAAAATATTTCTACCAGAGCCATTTATTAAAGAGACTATCTTTCCTCCCTTGAGGGTATTTGGCTCCCTCATCAAAGATGAAGTATGTCTAAAGTTGCTTCTGCATCTTTTAGTCTGTTCCATTGATTCTCAGGTCTGTTATTTTGCCAGTGTCATTCTGTTTAATCACAGTGTCTTTGTAGTATAGTTTCAAGTTGGGGATTTTGATGCCTCCTGCATGTCCTTGTTGGCTATTCTTTTTGTTTGTTTGTTTGTTTTTTGTTATTCTTGGTTTGCTGTTCTTTTGACTACAGATGAAATTTTGGATTATTTTCTCTAGTTTTGTGAAACATGCTGCTGTATTTCAAACAAGAATGGTTTCAATCTATAAAGTTGTTAATACTGCACTGTTCTCTAGCATGAGAAACTGAAGGTGTAAATGAGGACGAGAATGTATGATAGGTATTATGAAATAGGAAGAAAATGCTCAAAGGGAAAGGGAAAGGGGGCAGGGGAAGTAAACAAGAGAAAAGTGATGGTAAATAAATGAAAACAAAGCTTATGTATATAGAGGGTGGGTGTTGAAGGGAGGGCAAGAGAATGGGAAAAAATGACAAGTTGTGTCGTGTACAGGTACAAATTCTCAATGTTGGATGTGATCAAATTTTATATCTAAAATGTACCAATAAACTCTAGAAAGGAAAAAAAATCTACCTTACACTTCCAGATGCGTGCATAAGCCAGCATTACTGAGGAAACTATGTTAGGTCTCATTATAATGGCAGAACAACATGGTAAAAAAGTGAGCAGAGGTATAAATTGGATTAATGCAATGGTTCATTAACCTCAGGCACACTGCTCATTCCTGTAGCAATGGTCTGCTTAAAATGATGGTTCAAGCCAGGCGTGGTGGCTCACCTTGTAATCCCAGCACTCCGGAGGCAGAGACATGAGGATTGCTGAGTTCAAAGTTTGCCTGGGCTACATAGTGAGATCAGGGCCAGCCTGAACTGCAAAAGTGAGACCCTGTCTCAAAAAAAAAAAAAAAAAATGATGGTTCAAGATGATACAAATGTAAAGACAACATATTCACAACATTTTTTGGTATTGTAGATACCAAGTGATGGAGTCAGGAAGTGGAAAAAAATTAAAAAATGGAAGTTGTGAAATCGTTTTACAATAACAGAAAATTGTTTATTGTTTCCTATTAGTTTAGAAAATACTACATGGACCGTGGAGAATATTTAATTCTTCATATTAGTTAACCAATAGTTATTGCTGGTTAATATACTTTTCTTTTTATATCTCCCTCATTTCCTTTGTGTTAATTTGGAATAAATAGGACTAATTAGTTCAACATTATCTTAACTTTTTTATTTATTAATGAGGCCATAATACCTAATTCTTAATCATCATACCTCTCAAGAGCACATTACTGTTTCGGATTTGTAAAGATATGATATAGACATAGATATATTTCACTAATACCTGCTTTGCAGACATCTACTAAGAGTGCTGAAATACATTTCTTGTTCATAACTGGAGTACTTCTGTACTTGTAAGCTACAGCAGATAATGTCTTCTCTGAGATAAAGCAGCCAATATTTGAGAGCACTTCTTTGAGAAATTCAAGAAAACCTAATGCTCTCACATGTTGGCTGTTTTACCCCGGAGCAGAATTAGCCATTATCTGAGGACACTTTTCATTTTTTAATAACTAGAATGATGCTCTTGACATCTAAGTTTGAAGATATGGATGCTGTTAAACAATCTACACTTTGAAAAGACAGCAGTCCCACTAAAGAATCATCAAGTCAAAAATGTCATTAATATAACTGCTACTTAAAAAAAAATTGGAGCAAGTTTTGCATCATGAAAATAATAGGGAGTGAAAGATTTGGGCACTAATATTTTCATATATTACTGATGTACACAAGCAACTACAAACCTAGTTAAATTATAAATATATACAGATGTCTGAGAATTGTCTTGGAATAGCATTAAGCATTTTCTTTGAATAGCATTCAAAGGTATGGAATTCATTAGACATCCTTGAGTGAGTCTAACATAAGTAACCAGGTCTGGAATCTCTTGTGGTGGGATCCTACAATACTTATGAAATAAGACAATGAATAAGATAGTAATGATGTTTATACTGAGTATAGAGATTGATATACTATGTTACAGAGATATGAAATAAATGTGTAAATTTTTATGAAGAAGAAATACAAAATATGCTTCTCTTTCCCAACACTTATGTGCTGTTATATTTCAGGGTCTTAGATGGTGAAAGAACAAAGGAAGAGTATCAAGCATCTAGGATTCTAGTAAACAGAACAAGAGTGATGAGGGAGAATGAAGGCAAATATGCCATTTCTGCTCTTAAAGCTGTTGGGATCTTGTTTATGTCTTTTTCCACTTTGTTAAATAAAGTGTCCCACAGCTCTCGGTATATATTTATCATTAACACATATTTATGCAATTGTAGAATGGGTATGTAAATGTTACAGGTAGAATTACAAAGAGTAAACATATTTTTTGCATTTTCACGCTTTTAAATGAACTTTTTAAAGAATCGTTCCTAAATCATACAGAACAAATACTTCATATATGAATTTATAAAGTAAACTATACTAAAACAAATATGCAAATATTTTATATTGCCAGCAATGGAATACATTTTGTACAATGCAACATTTTTTAAAAATCATAAATAAAAAGCTTGATTGAAGATTTGACAAGAATAATTATTTTGTCCACCACATGATAATTTAATGTTATTAAGAAAAAGACAATTTAGAAAGAAAGAAAAAGTTATACATAAAGAGATCTTACAATAATGAATGTCATGGTTCACACATGAAGATGACAAAAAATAATCCAGTTTTTAAGAAATAAATTTCACAGTCAGAAGTGAAAGTCTATAACATAAATAATCTATGTGCAAATGTTTCAGGAGAGAGAATTAATGATGGGTAAGAGAAACACTAGCAAAGCCTTGGTGCAAAATTCAAAATCTCAGAAAGGTGTTCCATTTAATTCTTATGTGCAGTGCACAAACACTTATAACTTTTCTCAAAACTAAAATTATTTTTAAATCAAAGTTATAAATTATCCCTGTGTGCGCTGAGTACAGAATCCAAAAGATGTGATATTCAAGATTATTGATGACATGAATTTTTCAAGTGTATGAAAAAACTTCCCAAACTCTTGGAGTAGGAATAGATTATGTAAACTCTTGTCATAATATATTAGCATGGGCCATAAAAACGTTAGAATTCTACCTGTATAAATCTATATTGTGGCATTTTTATGCTTATTTATAGAAATAAATTATTATACCTATATTATTATAAAAGCTGTGATGACCTGTTATCATAGCCAGTGTCATAAATGAAAGTATATATCAAAATGTAGCTGGAAGTTATCTATCATTTATCTATCTATCTATCTATCTATCTATCTATCTATCTATCTATCTATCTATCATCTATCTGTCTGTCTGTCTGTCTGTCTGTATATCTCTCTATATTCATATGAAGGTGGGAAGAGACAGCCAAAACTGCATGCATATTTCAGGAAAAAAACTCGTATAAATGTTTTAATGTTAAATGTATTGAAGCGTGAGATCAATATGCTAATTTTTCCCTCTCTAATTATAATTGGTGCTCAAAGTGGTGGTCATTAGCTTCCGGATATTTATCAACATGGCCAACTACTGCTTGGATAAACTTGTTAACTGTGATTGCTGCATATGCATTTTCAATTTCTTTTTGAAGGGCCGACAATGTAGTGGGTTTTCTCTAACATATAATATCCACTAGTATCCCTAATATGAGGATAACTCCATCTGTTGAAATAATATATACAATTTTTCTTTCCCTGAAGTGCATATAGACATTTTTGGTGGGATTTCTCTCTATATGAATGTATATGTATATGCTTATACACACAGTTAATATTTCTTAATGATTCTGATAATCGTGAATCTTTTAAACCACTTACATTTCATCATTTAAGCACTATTTTATAAATTATGAATTTTTATAGAATTCTATCTCAGATGCTGTATCATTTCTTTAAAAAATAAAACAATTTCATGACCACAAACAAAAGATTAAAGCTTGTACTTAGGACTTCTGAAAACAAAGCACTCACATTTTTTCAGTATGCTAAATAATTTTTTATTAACAAAAATGAACAATGTTCTCATTTTTTATTATTACATGTTAAGTGTTGAAATTAATGGGAATGAATGAAATATTACCATAATAGTTCACTGATAAACCTTTGTCATTTCTTGCCACATGTGACACCCTTCCCCCTACTCGGCAATTCCACTCTTATTTTCTTCTTGTTGTTTTTGTTTGTGTGTATATGTTTTGGTGTCCATAAATGAGAGCAAAGGTCCTCATTCCAACCTAGATACTAATATGGTAAAATGTGCATAGTATATTTGTTCTTTGCATTGCACCAACTATAAAATACAAAATGACTTGACAACAAAAAGTTGGATATAACACTATGTAAAATAAAATTGTTTAAAATTTGACATATATTGAACTGGTTTTTGGTTCCACTTCAAAATTCTTTTCTCCCTAAAAGTTTAAGTGCCTTTAATTTTCAAGTGACAAACTCTTTGTTTCATCTTAACAGATCTCTGTATCTTTAATTAAGCAAAAAGATATATGAGTAATATATATTAATACTACTTTGTCTTGGTGAATTATCCCTTCCTAACAAAGATATTTTTTGTGTTTTGCTTTGATTTTTTTGTTGAATGTAAAGCTAATTTTTTTCCTGTGGAAAATTAGTTAAAATACTAGAGCTTTATGCACTGGTATTTGAGAGCATTTATATTTACCTATTAGGAAAAGAACCACTGATATGGTATTCTTTTAACTTCTCCGAACATTTCAAATAAACCCACAAAAATAATTTGTTTTTTTTTTTCAGGTCAGAATTCAAAATAAAGGTAAACCAGTAATTATTATTACAACAGAAAATGAAATAATGTTACTCAACCTCCTGCTGTTTATGAAGAGTCATAACTCAAAACCCCAGTGTGATTTCTCTTGGGTACCTTTAAGCTGTGACTCTTTTACCAACCTTGATTTCCATGTTATTTCTCTCCTCTTGGAAATGCTACTACTTCTTAGCTTTTCAGCCGTCCTAATTTCCATCGTTTGCTTTCTGCTCAATCACAGAGTCTGTAGGGACTCCTTATGCTATCTACTCTTCTTCTTCAACTGAAATAGAAATTCTAAATTACTGACCTCATCACTCCTAAATGAAATTCACTCATTTGAAATGCTGGCAGTGATCAACTCCAACTTATTATCCCACAAACTGCTGAACCTAATTTATCACTGAAGTTGTTTAAAATCTTTGGAAAACATTGTCTCAGAATTTTCCTCCTGTAGGACACCCAGCTGCTGAAAACTGAAACAAAGTTCTTTTAGAACACAAAAAAGTAAAGTGGGAAAATATCACAAAAGAGAAATCTAATGCTTACAATTTTATGAGTCCCAGTCTCCAACATTCTCAATTTTTGTGACATTAACAAAAGCTTAGATGAAAATAATTGTACTCATGACTAATGTGTTTGTTCTTCATTACTTGACACAAAAGTATTATAAAACTGCATCTCTTTTCTTCAAGAGCAGCATGTTTCCAGAGTGGCTTCACCATGGTTTGCATTATGCTTCAAAACTATTTGTCTGAGTTTTGTTTTTTCCTCCTGCCTTGACCCAAACAGGACACCGTGAATTAATCCAACCATCACACACTCTAGGCTGAATGAAGTCTGAAAAAGCTCTATCTATGAGTGCACAAGAGTCTAAGGAAACATCCAGATAGAAGCCATAACCCTATGCCATGGAATATCAAGTGACCGTCAAATCTCTTAACAATAAAATAAAATTAAAAACACTGCTTGAATATTCCTAAACTTAACCATTGAAAACTATTTCCAGTTTCCTTTCAATGTAAACTTAACAGTTTTTTTTAAGTAGTCCCTTCTTTATAGTGAAAAATAATCATTGGGTCTTTCTTGTACATTATACTTGCTCAAATTCTGAACTATTCAGTGCATATATAATTCTTGGACTAGGCATTTAGCTCAGTTGTACTGCTTCTACCTCACAAGCTCAAGGTCCTGAATTTGATGCCTGGAATGCAAAACAAGCAACTAAACAAACAAAAATAGCCAACTCGTCTTTTCCTGTTTAATTGTTCTCAAATAATATGGAATGATCTCCTTTGTTTCTTCTGGTCAGTTGTAATTTAAAGTTTAATTTATCTGAGAGAAAAATTGGTCTATTGTTTAAGGTCTTGCTACATGGTGTATCATTTTCCAACTTTAATTATTGTCTAATTATTTGTCTTTTTGGACTCTGCATATAATTGAGGTCAATGTTTGTACTTCTATGTCTAAAATTTTCACTTCACTTATTGACCTCAATTTCCATTCAAGTTGTCTCAAATGACAAGATTTCATTTTTTATTGATGAACAGTATTCCATGGTGTTATGCATTGTGTCTAGATGTCTTCACAAAGCCTCTTGAGCTCATAAGTGGAGTTTTTTAGTGGTGGTTGATTTTCGGGTGTTCAATACTGGGATTAAATTTGGTAATGCTATGTTTAAATTGTGCAGTGTTGGAGTCAAGAATGCATGATTTTGATCCCTATACAAATGCACGCAAACACACACACAGACATACAAAGGAATGCACAATTACAAAATTTGTCTACCAATGGGGTAGGGCAGGGTTCTGGATGTAGATAATAGGAGGGTTCAACCTGGATGTGGATGGCACCACCCAAAAAGTAACTCAGCAGGGATAAAAGGACAGGCTTCTGCCTCGCCCCATGATCCTACTTCTGCTGCTGCATGCTGCTTTGCTGTCATGCGCCTGGAACCATGAACTGTTTCTCCTCTGCAATGCCCCTTTGCCATGCCACAGTGTCTCTAAGCCAATGAGTTATGGACCGAAACCTCTACAATCTGTGAGTAGCAATAGATTTTCCTCCTTTCAATTTAGGTGGCTGGTACTGAGTCCAGCAATGAGAAAAGTAACCAAAACTCAGAATGCACATATATGTCAATTATTTCTTTCATTCCTTTAATATTATTATTATTATTATTATTATTATTATTATTATTATTATTAATTAGTGCAGGCACTGAAACCACTGGACTAAATCTGTGGCTCCATCATTTCTTTTATCCATCCATTAACTGATGGTCACTTAAGTTTATTCTAGGTATAGTTAAACATTATCATATTTAACTATTGCCTCTCAATTATATCAGGATTTTTACCAACTAATAAAAATAATATTATTTAATCTTGCTATAGCATTTTAAATTTATTTTCATTTAACTACCTGATATTGTACAAATTTGGTGTAATATTTTTTTTTTACATTTTTTGTTGTAGTAGATACTTCCAATTTGTTTTCCTGCCATCTGCAGATATGGATTTGTGGAGAAGGAGATAAGGATAAAAATCATTGCACTATCTTATTTCTCAATTTAATATTACAGTTTCCATAGACTGTTCAGTCCTACTGGTAAAGATATGAATTATTTAAGTTTTTAAAACTGATTTTAACCATATTAAACAAGAACTTTAGGATTTAGCCAATATAAACACTAAATACTACCTTGGTGAAAGGTATTGCAAATGTATTTAATGCAGAATTATTTCAATTTTAACAGTTGAAATTTGAAAGCAATTCCCACCAGTAGGAAAATGATTAGAAATAAAATAAAATGCCCCTGTAATGTTAATTGACCATTTGCTATGTAATGAATTTTGTCTCCCTAAAATTCTTATTTTAAAACCTTAACCCCCCAGCTTGGCTATAATTGAAGATAGATCTTTTATGGATATTGTTAAAGCTATATAAAGTCCTAAACAGTGGGTCCTAACTTGATATAATCATTGCTCTAATAATAGTAGAAGAGATAGCAGCAAATAATTCTCCTACTCCATACCCACGGGCACATGCACAGAAGGCTGTTCATGTGCAGATCTTAGCAGGAGTGCAGTTTCCTTCATTTGGAGAGAAATCTCACAAGAAACAAACCTTGCTGACACACTGGCTGAGAGAAGTTACTGCAGGCTAAGCTAATACACAGTTAATCAAGGCTTTTTTATTTTTATTTTATTAGTTTTTATCTTTATCGGTACATTGTATACACATCATGATCACACTCAATACTGGGAATTTGTACGAGTCTATGACACAATTTAATTCTCATTTTTCCAGTTCCCCTACCCACCCCACAAACCCCACCCCCAAATACATAAGCTTTGTTTCCCTTTTTTATTACTATCACATTTTTTCTTTACCCCTCATTACTCACTCCTCCACCACATTTCCCTTTGAATATTATATATTAAGTTAATATTTAATAATACATATTAAAATGAATCATATATGTGAATGTATTTATATACATATTTGAATAGATGACTACTTTTGAACATGAAAAGGTACATATACAGATGCTTTAAACATTGAACAAAGACTTTCATAGGAATTACCGTAAAGTGAAGAGCATGTAGTAAGAGTTCATGAAAATTACTCCATTCCTGGGCAGCAAAGCCTTGTTCTCCAAAAGAGCTCCAGAGTGATAAATCACATTGTTTGACCTGCAACGTGACCTACAGTATCTGCTCAGAAACTTCCAGCTGATATTGTGTAATCTGTGGAGACTTGTTTTAACTCTGCTTACGTGAAGGTAAGTTTGTCTGAAACGTTGGCAGATGAAGGGAGGATGAGAACACATTTACCTTGCAACCAAACAGTTAGGAGTGAGGAACATGTAACAGTTTAAATTTAGAATCTGAAAAGTGATGATGACAGAATTATGCTCAGAATGTTCTCAGTAGGAAACTAAGATTTCTACACAGACTATGTTTTTTATATTTAGAAAGGAAAGTGGACCTCACCTGACCTTTGTGTTCAACTCTGCCAACTGCCCATTTATGTTGATGTTCATAATTGTGTTTCTGGTGTTTCACTTTGGAAATATTTAAAAAATTAATTTCGCTTTCAACTTTAAACTGCTGTGTCCCTTGTTCTGAGAGAAAAGTCTATTGCACAGGTTAATGGGAATTACCACAGTCAGTGTTCAGCATTTGAAATGTGCCTCAGTACCAACCAACAATGCTCTGTTTCTCCTACCCTAAAACAGGGGTTATGATCTTTTCACACTAACACAGTATTAATCTTATTTTCAATCAGTTCGCCCTTCTCTGATGATCCATTGTCTTTCCCTGCAGGAATTTGTACAGTATAGACTGTAATCTCCTACATGCAACGCCAGCTCAATCTAGTAAAAACTAGCTTCTGTTCCTCTAGAAGGTTAGGACCTTAAATGCAGGAGTCAAGTATAAAGCCAGCTGCCTGGTACTTCTGGCTGGGACACATGCTCCTTAGAATTACTGGTGCTGGATTGGTTCCCAACTGTGAAGCAGATGTTGGCTTTGTGTAATTTTTTTTGCTATTACCTTTTCTGTTTATATGTTTTCTTAACATAGAAAGGAGCTCCTATTTTTTTTCCAAGAACCAAAAGGAAAGAATTAAAAAGTAGAAAACTATTAAACTGCTTATTCTACATACACAATTTAGCTTCATACTTAGATAAGCATAGACCAGGTTGGATTACAGTCTAAATTATATACTTGCACAAGAGTCCCTTGCTGTTTTCTTATAGCTGTATCTAAAAAGAAGTGTATTGACATTTCAGGGATCCTTCCCCATGGTGTGTGTGTGTGTGTGTGTGTGTGTGTGTGTGAACATGTAATATGAGAATTGCTTGAAAGAAAAACTGAATAATTCTGGTATGGCTTTTAAGATTTTCTCACTTTGTTATGCAATTTACTATTTGATATATTTTTTCAGATAGCAGGGGCATGGTATATCTTACAAGGAGCTAAATGAAATAACTGTACCATAAAAACAAATGTACAGGATACTTTAAAGAAGGAAATATAATATATAATTACAAATAAAAGCAAATGCTAGTTTAGTCCAACTTTTACCATCAAATCAGGTAAAGAACTGTCAGTAAATGCACAAAGTACAGAGTACATGCCAACACAGTGAGAGAAATAAAGAAAAATGGATGACATCACACTAATTTCAAAACTTGCAAGCTGCTTTCCTCATTTGTGTTTAATGTTGAGACTTGAGAATTTAGCAGATACATCAAAATGGGTTTATTGAAGCTAAATCTAAAGTCTCCAGTGTCATAGACCTCTATCTTCATAAATTATTTAAACAGTGTATTAGATTCTAGTAAGAGGGGGGTGGTGATTTAACCCTGTTTTTCCCGGCCTGCACAGTCAGCACAATGGAACCTGGCTGAGGACAATCCGGAAACCGAGCCTTGCCGCAGAGCAGGTGGTCATGAGTTAGATAGGAGAATTCCACGATTTATTTTCTTGCTTTAAATATAGCAAGAATTAATATAGCACTACTCCTAATTAAATGTTTGAAAAGACTATGGACCTATTTTGAGTATACCATAAATGAAGATTTAAGAGCCTCAGATTATGCCCTAAGGTGTTTCTAAAATATGACATTTAGCAAAATATAGTAGGGCTATTTAAAATACTTAACTTCTGAGCAATTGTTTTAAAAACATCATATCCAGAAAGACCAGTACAAAGGTGATTCTAGCATCCAGTTGGTTGGCATTCTCTGCATCTGAGCAGTGACCACCAAGGAACACTGGTTTTAACAAACACAGATTTCATCTTAAACAAAATAATATCTCATGATTTGGCAAATTTAATTAAACATCTTTTAGTTTCAGGGTATATGTCTTGTTTACAATGTAAATTATTTAACTTTGAATCAACTTCTTTATATTTTAAAATGTTATGTAAATTTACCTGTCCCATAAGGTTCTTTAAAATTCAGAATGAGTAAATATATAGAGGGATAGAGCCTTAATAAATCATAATTACTATGATCTTTCATATAAATGTAGAAGATTAATTTGCAGAAGCATTTTACAAACAGAAAAGGCCAAAGAAATATATGGGGGGATAACAATGTATATTAATCATGTACATGTTGTGTTATAATAAAAACACATAATACAATGTACAAAAATGGTGACTTATTTTCCCAAACATTACTCTGAACAGTTGTAGGGATTTTTATATTAGCGACCTGTATACTTCTTACTAATTTTTACTGTTAACATTTTTCTTTTTCCCTATATCTTTGGGATTTTATATATTACTTGGAAGAGAATACTATCATTTTATAGATAGAAAGATAGTGTATGCTATTATTTAATAATACACATTGGATAACGCTAATTCATTTTCTAGTAATAGCAATTACCTGATATAATCTTAGAGAAAGAACAGTACATTGAAGGATATAATAGTTTTTAAACTAAAATGAATGATAGACAAATTAATTAGCCCCACCCAGGAAAAGCAACAAAATGCTAGTTTATCTGCACTTTGCAGTTTCATCTGCATTTTTATTTTTTGTGCTTTGTGGATTTTTTCACATTGAATGCTTTCTGTACATAATGAATACATAAATATTGATTTGCCTGACTTTTTACGTAACTTGTTCTGCTGCAGGTGAGTTATTTCTATTTTACTCTAATTTCCATAAACCCAAGGAAGAGACTAACTGGCTAAGCTTAATTAGGTATCTAGGTGATGCGAGGACATACAGTTATTTAGTATTATGGCTTGCGTCTAGATGTACCCCAAACTCATACAGTCATACATGGTGCTTTTTTCTGGAGACGACTGAATCCAGAGTGTGTGATTGACTCATGGTGGACTAAGGGGGGATGATAACTAAATCAGCCCACTGATTGGCGCCACGATAATTCCTTTAGCCTGTATACAAAATAAGCGACAGAAGGAGGCTGGTCTTCACCCTTGCCTGGTTGTTTTGCCCGTCTCTGTTTGCCTCAAGAGCTACTTCTATTTGTTGCCCTTCTATCAAGCCACCCTGCCTTGGAGCTAGTTGGTCATTGTCTGGAACCTCTACATGTGAGATTAATAAATCCTTCCCTCTTTAAATTTCAGTATCCAATATTTTGTTTCAGCAATGAGAGAGAAGCAACTAAGACAGTTTATTACCAGAGAAGTGTGGTCTTTGCTGAGCTGTACCTGATAATATAGTTTAGGAGCCTTTGGAGCTGGCTTGTGGGAAAGAAAAGATTTAGGAAAGCTTTGGACATACCAGCTAAAAAATATAAAGCTGGAACATCTTAGAGACAGGACCTGCTGGAACATTCTGTTTAGAGCTCAGAAGACCAGAAGGGTGATAGAAATCCTGCTGGTGAAGCCCAGGCTCATGAGTTGCTGAGGGGAAGGACTGCCTTGTCTGTTAGACTCCAAATGATGTGTTTCATACTTTGGCAGAAAGTTTGTCTGTATTTTTTTCTCATGTCCAGAGACTTTGTCTCAGACTGAGATTAAAGGTAGAGGACTAGCTAATCTTACAGAAGAAATTTCAGGACCATTATTCCTGAGGCAGTGGCACAGCTACTTTTGGGGGTTTGGGGTCGGATTTACGCCAAAAATCAAGACCAAATTACCTATAAGAATTATTGAAAACATTTTGTTTGGCCAGAAAGGAAGTTCCTGTAAAGTTGTGGACTGTAAAGATGAAGCAGAGACCTTGACTGCTGAGAAGGAACAAGCGTATAGAAAAGATGGCCTGAAGGCATCTTAAGAAGCAATAGGATTCCACTCTTTGCAGCCTCAAAATTGCAAAAGTGAAAGACTACTTTGAAAAAAAAAAAAAAAAAACCCAGACCACCATGTTCCAGAAAGGCCGTGGCTGTGAGAATTTTCCCTGGGATTTGGTTTATAGGCATTGGCTTCCTATAGTCAAGAGACACGAAAGTCTAATTACTGCTCCAGCTAGTAGCGGACCTTGGCATCATCTGTGTGTCAAATGAACAGAGAATGTAAGAGTCGTGGTGTCGGGGATGCTTCTGCTCAGATTTGAGAAGAAGGCCTGGGAAGCGCCAGTGTAGCCCTCCTGTGGCAGCGTGTGTAGCTGTGAGTGTGGAGCTGAAGGTGCACTGGATACCCCAGAGGACTGGAGAGGACGGGATCGTGCATTGTCCAAGGGAAGCAGGGAGGAGTCATCGAAGCCAGCCAAAGACTGAAGTCCCTGGAGCTGTAATCAGCAGAGGTGCAACAGGGGCAGAGCTACACAGACATTGTGGAGATCACAACTTGCCACTGATTGCCAGGAATGCTGAGCATGGAGCTGTGGGATTTAATATTTGCCCTGCTGTATTTTGGTTTTGCTTTGTTCCTAATCCTTTCTGTCTTATTTTAAGCTTTGGAATGGACATGTCTATCTTGTGCCATTGAATGTTGGAAGTGTTTAACTTTCTTTTCATTTGAAGAAAAGCTTGCAACAAAGACTCTGCCTTAAATTTTATCAAAGGAAACTTTGGAGTTAGAATTTTCAGAAATTCTGAAGGTGTTAGGACTTTTTGCAACTCTCAGTGGTAAAATAAATGTCCTTTGTATAATAAGGTGTGCATGAGCCTAT
Source organism: Thryonomys swinderianus (assembly GCA_004025085.1). Lineage (NCBI taxonomy): Eukaryota > Metazoa > Chordata > Mammalia > Rodentia > Thryonomyidae > Thryonomys > Thryonomys swinderianus. The sequence goes on from PVIC010008614.1 coordinate 22,204, forward strand.
GATAGATTTGAAGAAGAATATTGTGCCCTGTCTCTAGATGTCTCCCAAGGCCAGATGTGGGCATAAGTGGGGCTTTTTATTCAGAGGTAGCTGAGTCCAGAGGGAATGTGACCTGTTAATCACGCAATGCTAGGATTAAAGGTGGGTGTCTACTGCATCAGTCCTCTGATAAGTTTGTCATCACCCTAATCCCAGTAGCCTGTGCACAACATAGGGACAGAAAGAAGGTGCTCTTATCGTTTGCTTGGTTGCTTCTGCTGATTTCTGTGTACCATGAGGCAGTTCTCCTCTGCATTGCCCCTCTGTTATGCCACTCTGCCTTGGAGCCAATAAATTATGGGCTGAAATCTCTATAAATTGTTAGATAAATAAACTTTTCTCTCTTTAATTTTGTGTGTCATGTATTTTGTCTCAGTAATTAGAGAAAATAGCTAAGACATTGTGGCCATAATTCTTCATCTTCATGTCTCTCTTCAGTATGAAAATACATGCAAAGATAAGTGGTTTCTCAAATTACAGGAAATATAAGCAAACAAGAAAAACAATAATCCATAATGGATATAGTTATAAAGTATATACTTCAGGCTTTTAGCTCTAAGATATGACAAACATTTACAGAAATTATTTCTATGTGCTAGGTGAACTCTATATATAGCTCATGCTCCTAAAACATTAATCAAATTGGAATAAAGTTTTATATGCCTTTGTTAATTTACATTTTAATTGCTTTTGATTAAGAGATGTAACTGTGTCTTAAATAGCCATATAATTTTTGTTTTGTCTTAATCATCCTTAAATGTGGAATCTCTATATAACTTCCATACTAGTGGTTTACATATATTTAGATGAATAAGAAATAAGTGATGAATAAAGAATTATAAAAACCCAACTTTATTAGCTTAAATGTGTCTTTGGTTTTTGAACCCTATATTTATGACCTTAGTTCCAGGCATAAATTTTGAGAATAATTACCACAACCAAAATGGCGTTGGATTGAATTGTCTCTCACACTAGTTTCGTGTTTGTACACCCATGAATATGAGTCCCTGAGGCCACTACTTCATCATTTTACAAATATTACAGTTCAATAAGTGGTTTGTTTAAAATGTATTCTTCCGAAATATAAACCTAGAAATAATCATTCTGTGTATTGTTACCTTGTTTGTTTTTTGTCTTTTTTGTGTTTGGGGTGTTTAAAAATATTTAAATATTTAAAAATATTTTTTTCGGGCTGGAGGGTTGGCTCAGTGGTTCTGGAGCCTGCCTCTCAAGCTCAGGTTCCTGGGTTCGATCCCCGGTTACCGCATTTATTGCTGGGCGTGGAGACACGCCCATCAACAATCAACACCACATACCACAATGCCGGACGTGGTGGCTCACGCCTGTGGTCCCAGCACTCCAGAGGCAGAGACAGGAGGATTGCTGAGTTCGCGGCGGCTTGCCTGGGCACCATAGTGAGCTCGGGGCCAGCCTGAACTACAGGATGAGACCCTGTCTCAAAAAAAAAAAAAAAAAAAAAAAAAAAAAAAAAAAAAAAAAAAAAAAAAAAAAAAAAAAGAATGAAAAAATACTTTTTCATTGTTTGGTGCTGAGAAACGAACCCAGGGCTTCATGCTTGTGAGAAAATCATTCTAGCAATGAGCTAAATCCCAGCCCCTAGAAATAATCATTCTGATCTCTGCGGGTAAGTATGATTGCCTATTTTGTTGGACTGCATTTATGCTACCCTCCTTTTCATGAGTTTCCCGTGAATGTATATTATAGAAAAGGGGGAGATAGAATAAAATAGAAAAATGAAAAGAAACAGATTTTATTGCTCTTCATTTGATTTAATACTGAACCCATCTGACATTTAAGAGGTTTTTCATTAAGAAAAATTCTACAAATTTATGCCAATAAACAAAAACATGGTACTAACTCATCTTATAATGTGATCAACCTTTTATCTTTTGATTTTAATAGATTACCTTATAAAAATATAAACTCCCTTGATCCTCAGTGCCACACACACACACAAATATATATCTATATATGAACTCCCTATGGTTCCTTAATTTGCCGAAGATTGTCTTTATCAATGACTGATATTTTATATGTCTAAAATGAAAGTCTAGATCGTTTGATGTATCAAAAGTTGTAATCTAGATTGATATATGAACTGTAGTAAAGTACAAATGGTAGAAATCACTAGCTGCAATTTCATGATAATTCTCTTTAGTTAATTTTTAGGTGAGACTTTACATGAATATGATACTAAAATATAGTATTAAAAGTATACCTAATAATAACTACACTGGTAGTATTTTGAAGTGTTTACAGCCTTAGTAGTTATCTTTATGGCATTTCAAGTTAAATCACTTTTCTTCATGTAGACACAATCAGTTTTAATATTTCATCCATGGATAACTACAAATCACTGCTTATCCTGATCTTTTTTATTACATGTTACTCTTGATTCACTCTCATACAAATAAATATAACAATTATGTAATATGAATAATGTTGAGTCTAAAAGTAACCGTGTTCTATTTTTATCAAGTGAAACACTGCTGTCAATAAAACATGAGTTAATATGTACTTTTTTTTTTTTTTTGAGACAGGGTCTTGCTTTGTAGTTCAGGCTGGCCCCGAGCTCATTATGTAGCCCAGGCAAGCCTCCAACTCAGTAATCCTCCTGCCTCTGCCTTCCGAGTGCTGGGATTACAGCCACGAGCCACCATGCCCGGCTAATATGTACTTTTGAGTACCCTATTTTCTGTAATACAGAATTGAAAGCCAATAAACCTATAAAGGGGGATGTATGTTTTCTTAATTTAAAATGTCAGTTCAGCAAAATAGAATTTTTAAACAAAATACAAGTATTTCCACAATGTTTATAGATATATTTGTCTATATATTATGAATATACTATTTTATATATGCTGATATATATATATATATGCTTATAAACATCATGACCTTTAGATTGTAAATAATTAAAATATGTATTTATTTTTCAATATCATGTTCCTTGGTCAGACATTTCAGTTTTTAAATTTTGAAAATGAATATAAATGTAAAGGTTCAGTGAAACATATATGAGAAAGAGAGCAATGCCTTAATAGATTTCATTTAACTTGTGGGGGCAAGAAATCTTGAATGAAATACTTAGGTCTTCCATATTGCATTGGGACCTTCTTGTACATCCCTGAAAATCATCAGTTGGAGTCTGGAGAGGACTCTCCAGAGCAGACTCAGACTTCCTCTAAGTCAGGTGACCTCAGTGGGCTGCTTATACACTGTATTGGTTCTTCATGCTAGTAGATGAGTTGGGTGAGTCCAAGTCGAATTATTAAAGTTCATAGTCATTTATAAAAATGTCATCACCCAGGGCATTTACTTATCCATAATACCAAAAAGCCATTAACATTCACAGCTCAAACATCAAAGGAAAACTATCTTAATTCCCACTGAAAAGAGAGCTGTTGGAGATCCACAACCCTCCAAAGACTGCCATGGATTTGTGACTATCACACATACTTTTCATATTCATATCCTCTTAAAATTTTAGTCACACTTTCTCTTCAAGGTCTGACACTGATGTTTATGCTCCTCACTCCTCTGAGCACTAAAGATAATAGACAGTATATGAATTATGAATTTTTCCATAAGTTTTTACAAGTTTAGTTGCATTTTGTTAAGTTTAGTGTAATCATTTCTCAGTAAAGTTTTAATTATTAAGAGATTCCTCTCTTTTCTAAAAGCAGCATTGCTGAGAAATCATTAAAAGCTAATTTCATAGATATCAATCTCAAGAAAAAAATGGATTAGGATTTGGTCTTAAAGATGTGCGGTTAGATTTCATAAAGTCAAAGATGTAAAACTATAACAGAAGAAATCTATGCGAAATGTAAATCTGAAGATCCATGTTGTTTCTAATTCATCTGTAAGGAAAGATCTCGGAAAGCGAGACTATAAATAGGAGCGTCTCTAATCACATATGCTCCCGCCCACCTCCCCACCCTCCTCCCTCAGCCCATCCAGAGGAGCTCCAATCCTCACAATCGAATCTAGGAACTCACTCTGTCTTTATTACTGTTAGTCTGTGTTTTACGCTCCTCTTGAGGAATGAAGCCGAGATGGGGAAGGGAGGTGGCATTACAGTTCGTCCAGATCGGTTTTATTTTCTCCAAATATCACAGAAACAGTACAGGGATTCCTTTGCTATGAGTAAATCTTTATTAAATATATACCCCCAAATAGCAATTCAATCCTAGTTATGACAAAAGATAAAAGTCTTATCAATCATTCCATGCTGTGGTTTCACAGATATTCATAGTCAGATTTTTTTTCTTTCTCCTACTGTAAAAACAACCACAGCCTATGCATAGTGATATTAGTTTGTAAAATTAACATTTGTCACTTAGATACTGTCACTCAACTTACCATCACATAATGCATACATCTGAATAATACAAAGGAGTGTGTGCTTCCTTTCATTTATGTGGTTACATATGATTTTCAATTCATTTCAAAATTATTATTTTATTACACACTGAACAAGAAAAATAATGCAAAAACATTTTCATTCCATTAAATGTCATTTAATACACTATTAGAAACTTACTCATTTATACAATTTTATGATACTTTCTCTGCTCCTGAATATTGCACTTAATCAGCATATACAATTAATAAAAATAAAAGATTTACAATAATTAAGTAATTCTACCAAACAAGGACTCCAAAAGACTTATTTCAAACTAAGCTATGCCCTTACTACCAAGGAAGATTAATGAGAATTTAATTATTTGTGCAGTTATTCTTTGAAATTTGTAGGGAAGGGGTAAAAATTCTATGACTTTGAATTTAGTAAGAATGATTATAATGAAAAGAAATAGAGTAATGGTTACCATAGGCTGGGGAAGAATGAGGAAAGAGGGCTAGAGAAATGATGATTAATGGGTACTGAATTTTAAGTAGATGGAAACAAGAAATTATGCTATTTTATTACAAGTATGAGGATTACAAATAATATTAGCATATTCCAAAAGGAAAGAAGGGGTTTTGAAAGATTCCAATATGAAGAAGACAATGAAGAGACACATGTCCAATAAAATTAGATATTACAGTTATGGATATATGGAAACATTATATGGTGCACAATATGTACATTTGAGTGTTTTTGTCTTTTAAAATTGAAAGAAATAAAATGCTTAAGGATTATGAAAAATTATCTATAAATCTTAGTGCAAATCATTAGAGACCCATGTACCTTTTTTCTTACAATAAGAACTTCCTATGAGAAAGAAGCAAGCTAAAGCTTTCAGGATACTGTTGAAATAAAGAGAGAGTTGAGTGGATTTTAGACAACAAACTGAGGTTGCAGTAGATTTAGTGTTCTGTAAAATGAGTTCCAGGATTTTGACGTATGATATAAATTTGTCTCATAGTGAGACTGTGGGAACTCAGCAATGCTTGCTGCATGCTATTGTAAGGAGCTTTTAGGATTATTTCAGCCTTCTGAACTTCATTCTTACCTTCCCACCAAGTCTGGGGGAAACAGCCGAAGCGATCCTGATTGAAAGCAGTATGCCCCATGCTTCCCAGGTTCATTTTGAAGTTTTAAAGTTTCTATAATAAAGTAGGATGCTTCCTGGTATTTGTCAATTACACTTTGAAAAGCTTTGGGTTCTGACCTGTAGGTTACGAATTTATTGTTATGGGCCACAGAAGAATGTTTTCAAACTTAAAGATGTCTACAGATACAGTCAGGGCTGAAAGGAGCCTTAAACCGCAATTTGCCAACAGAAAGATCTAAGAAGCTGCAGTGATGAATCTGAGGATTGAAAAGATGATTATTTATTCAGTAATTACGGAATTCTGTTGCCATCTGTTCCTTGAAGGATTTAGAAGTATCCTGGGTCAAAGTAAATTGCTTTCTTTTGTGTGCTTCAGTACCATTTTCAGTATTCACATGTCCCTCTCTTACTTGTTATATACTTTTCCCGTGTAACTCTGTTTCCTTCACCAGGTAACATGTTTTTTGTATGTGCATACATTTTTATTCATTTTTTGCAATTACATAAAAATTGATGAGTTACACTTAAGAGGTACTTAGTGAATTATTGCCTTAAAATTAGTTTCAGAAGCCATCATGAGAAGGATAAAGACAATGGGACACTAGTGATATTCAGAAGAATTTAAGAGTTGGCGTGTTATAGAAGGAAGGAAGTATGCTTAAAATTTACATTTACCAAAGATCAAAACAATAAAACAAACAAACAAAAAGGGAGCATTTATGGTCAGCTGAGCCTTACTCCACGAATCCTCTGAAAGATGTGGTATACTCAATCAGAGTAAACCATTCTACCCTATCCTGTAGTTGTTTCTAATTTATCACTGACATTTTTGGTTAACAAATTATGTGTTGACATATCAGTGTGGTGGGCAATTGAAATATCATGTAGAGATAATGTCACTTAGCACATCATAGCAGTGTGGATAATTAGGTGGTTCAGACTTGCAGTAGTACTTTAGAATTAAATTTGGCACAAAATATATGATTCAGTAATTAATCTAAGATAGTTTTATAACCAGGATAGTCTTGAAGTTATGCTTACATGATCAAAAGATTAGAACAATCCCAATACCTTTTTATTTCCTAGGAATACTAGACAGATTTCATTCTCCCAAGATAAGAGATTCTATAACTGAAGTTTATCATGCAGGCTACAAAATTATGTGTCAACACATAATTTGTTAACCAAAAATGTCAGTGATAAATTAGAAATAACTACAGGATAGGGTAGAATGGTTTTCATTTTAAAAATCAAATTTATTTTGCTGGGGATTTAGCTCAAGTGGTACTGTGCCAACTTTAGACACAAAGGGCCAGAGTTTGATCCCCAGTACCACACAAAAAAAAACAAATTGATTTTAAACATATGAAAAACTGGGATGATGGTAAAAGAGATTTCTTGCTTCCATATATCTAATCTATCTAGAATGAAATTAAATCAGAATGTGCAAATTTTACACATGCAGACCAGACCAAAGAACTGTTTTCCTTTTTTTTTTTTTGGTGGTCATACTGGGGATTGAACTCAAAACCTTGTGCTTTCCAGATAGGTGTTGTGGCTCTAAGCCACATCCCTGGCCCTCAGAGAGCTGCTTTCCAAGGAAAGCAAAAAGGACACATCACAGCAGAGACTCATTCATAATTTAGGACTTACGGGACTCTACAGGGTGAGAAAAAACAAAGTTAAAAACAAAGCATTTAGGAAAATCACACACTATAAAAGTTAAATAACATGAAAGATGAGAGAATCAGTACCTTGGAGACATTGTAATGATGTCACTTATTTTAAAATTTGGAAATATGTCTATTCAAAAATTTAAAAGGAATGCATTAAGAAATAGAAATTGCAGTTGAAATACTGTTAAAGCCGGGCGTGGTGGCTCACGCCTGTAATCCCAGCACTCGGGAGGCAGGGGCAGGAGGATCGCTGAGTTCGAGACTTGCCTGGGCTACATAGTGAGCTCAGGGCCAGCCTGAACTACAAAGTGAGACCCTGTCTCAAAAAAAAAAAAATACTGTTAAAAATCTTCAAGAGAAACATTTAGAAACAAAACAACAGTTAGGTAAATTAACTTCAGCACTAATGAGTAAGAAAAACATCAAATTAAACACTTCAGAAAAGAGAAAAATCAGAATCTCATCTTTAGGTAATGAACAAACAGTAAATTTACATAAAATCTACCCATAACATACCCCCCAAAAAGAAATAAAAAACAACAACAGCAAAGCAAAACAAAAGCAATGCTTTGCTTGCAGCTATTACACAGGCAAAATCAGGGCGACAACCCAAACGGACAGAGCTTCATCTAAGATTTAGGAGATGTTTCTCCGTTCAGCTGTCTGATAATTCTTCCTGAGAATTAGCTTGTACATGATTATGAACAGCTATTTTCCCTTGTTGAGTTTCTTGGAACATTTTAAGTATGCATTATGATCACATTCACCACCGAGAACTTGTACCTGAACAACTTACATCTTCTCATTTTTCTCCATTCCCCTGCCCTCCCAACAATCCCTCAACCCACAAATACATAAGCTTTGTTCCTACTTTTTGTTTGGAAACATCACATTTTTTTCATTTCCTTCTTTCCTTTCCTCTGCCTCTTTTCCTTTTCCCTTTGAGCATTTTCTCCCTCTTCTCAATACCTGTCATACACTCTGGACCTCATTTACACCTTCTCAACCTAGAGAAATGGTACACATTTACACATCTCTGTCCTATTTATTTCACTTATAAATATGTCTTTAAGGTACATCCATTTAGTTATAAACGTCTCTAATTTATCATCTTTGTGACTAAGTAACATCACAGTTTATTTTTTTAAAAATCCTCTTTATACAGTCTCCAATTGATGGGTATTTGGCTGTTTCCAAGATTTAGCTATCATAAAATGTACTGGTATAAACATGGGCACATATATGTTGCTGTGGTATTATGCTTTTAATTCTTTCATGTTGTGTACCTAGCAGGGAGATAGCATGATCAAATGGGACCTCTAATCCTATTTAGATGAATTAATAGTCATGTTTTTTGAGCTTAATTAGTCAGTGCACACAAATAACAGAGTGGGAGGCCAATGTAACTGCTAAATCCATTGTTTAGAGTTATCATTTCAAGGTTAAAGGACATGTGAAATGGAAGGAAATCCTGCTTCAAGCAACCTGAATTCATCTGTGCATCATCAGAATGCACCTTCTAAATTCAGATCATATGAAAATTTAACATCTCTAGACATCTAGTTAGACCAAAACAAATGAATCTTCATTCATTGTCAAATACTTTATTGCACCTCTAAAATCCAGTGAAAATACAAACTAATAGAAATATTGAAGATACAAGCAAGGTGGTTAAATATTTAATAATGTGTATCCAGAGAAACAAAATACACATTCAAGTCAAGATCACACTCAACACTGAAGAAAATTTATGATTTGACAGGCTACAAATGAAGATATGATAAATGAGAGAATACTAAATTCATATGAGGTATGCTCTCTTACTTTTTCATTTTTTTCTTTTTTTTTTTTTGAGACAGGGTCTTGCTTTGTAGTTCAGGTTGGCCCTGAGCTCACTATGTAGCCCAGGCAAGCCTCAAACTCAGCAATCCTCCTGTCTCTGCCTCCTAAGTGCTGGGAATACAGGAGTGAGTCACCACACCTGGCATTAGTTATGCTCTCTTTTACCAGTGGAAATAACACTGAAATCAGTAACACAAAGATAATTGATAAATATTCATGTTTAGAAATTAAAAGAGGAAAGACTGAAAACACTATATATCAATAATAGTTATTTAGATACAGTGAATGATAATGTGTATGAAGACCCTTTCTGCAAATTAGGTCACATGTTAAAATAATAGAGGTTAGAACTATAATATATGGATTTTAGGAGAGCACAGTTATGTTTATATTGACCTGAAAGCAGGGGTTGTGTCTCTTTTACCTCCTGGCTCTCCTGTATGGTCTCCTAGGGGCCCAGGTATAGATACCTGCACCAATATAATATGATGATTTTCTAAGAGTGGTAGGATGAAAGTAGACCAGTTAGAATAAACTTGCCTGGCACAATCCTTGGTATTGCCAGGCATGTTGGCTCACGCCTGTAATCCCAGCACTCGGGAGGCAGAGACAGGAGGATTCCTGAGTTTGAGGCTTGCCTGGGCTACATAGTGAGCTCAGGGCCAGTCTGAACTACAAAGCAAGACCCTGTCTCAAAAAAAAAAAAAAAAAAAAAAAAAAAAAAAAAAAAAAAAAAAAAAAAAAAAAAAAAAAACCAAAAAGCAAAAAAACAATCCTTGGTATTCAGTTTATTTTAGTCACCATGTGGAACAATGTCCTACTCCTCCAGATTCTGTGTAGCACTAATAAATTGCTGTTAATATCATCTGTCCTTTGTGATTTGACAATCCCTCTAATGCTAGAGAAAGGAGCCTTGCTAATACATTGAAAGCTTTTAAAACATCACAATCAGGATGGCCCAAGCATGGCCAAGGATACACTGTTAGCTTTATTCAATGGTTCCTTAGGTATCTAACTGTTTTTGGCTAACTTGTCTCAATGATATGCTGAAAGCTGCCTGAGATAGAGCTTGAAGTCACTGGGGGCTTCTCATTGTCCTATGAGATATACTATCTTTTCATCTCTTCCTTCCCTAAAATGCTCTTATTGCAAGATAGCTGTTAAGTGGTTGTATGCCAGGGTGATGTACTATTAGGTTCAGCATGAAAGCACCCTTCATGGTGCAAATATTTTATATATTCACTGAACAAATTATGTTGTGTTGCTTGACTAAGTAGTATTCTATTTAAGCAACCAATATCCATTTCAAAGTCATGAATATTTCTTCCTATGTTTTTTCTAATAATTTTCTATTTCTAGCTTTAAATTTGTCTCAACTCATTTTTAGTTATTTTTGTATAAGGTATAATATAAGTGGTCAACTTAATTTTCTGTGTGTGGATCTCTATTTTTCTCAGCATCATTGGATAAAGACATCAGTTCTACGCCCAATGACTATATTGAAGCCATTCTGGAAAATAATAAACTACAGATACGAGTTTTTCCATTTTCTGAAGTCTCTTCCACTGGTTTCCTTTTAATGATAGCACCTTACTGTGCTGAATACTGTGTCTTAGTAGTAAGTTTTATAATCTATACATGTAAGTCCCTACATTAACTTTAACACCTAGGAAATATACTGACTGGGAAACCTTTTGGGCTTAATATGTACTCTACTCCAATTCTATCTTATTAACTCATCAAATTTAATTGTATTATCCCTTAAAACTTTTAATGTGTTACTAAATATGAAAATAAAAAGTTACACCTTACCTCAAACTCTGGAAGTACTCTTGTCTAATTTTCTGGGTTCATAACCTATGTTTTACTAAAATATCATGGAGTGATCATAACAATTTTAACTGGAGTCCATAATGTAATTAATATTACTAAGGTAAATTAAAATAGAGGATTAAACATTAAAATTATTAAGACCTACTAAGTAAAGACATGCTTAACCTGCACGTTTCTCCATTTGATAGTCTACCTGGACCAGTAAAGATGATTAGGATTTCATGGTAGATTTGTACCACCTGAACATGTGGTCTTATTTAATAAGGACGTATATCCAATGCCTCATCTTTCTCAGATTTTTTACTCTAGCCTATAAGAAAATACTTTGCTATTTCAGTGTATGATTCAGTTGTATGATTTTTTCAGTACTTACTTCCATGTTAATTTACCACGGGAAGGGACTGACCGCACATTTACCACTGGTGAACCTCAATGACCTCAGGCCAGCATGTCTGCATCCTTCATTTGCGAGTCAAAGAAGCGTGCAAGACTGAAGCACGAGAGACAGACAAGGAGCCTAACCACGCACGGACAACTGCTCTTGTTATGGGACTGCTCCAGTACAGATCCTGACTCTGTCCACTTTCTCCAGGAAAACAGAAATGGGATGATGTACATGGAGACTACAATAAAAGACCTCAAAATGATACTCTTTCTTTTGGGACTTCTTAATAACTAATGATAGTGAACAAGGTACTCATTTTACCCCTCAGATTCAGAGCTCTCAGAACTTAAGTTCCACATACAGTATAACTTCTCCTACCCACTCGGGAGGCAGAGGCAGGAGGATTGCTGAGTTTGAGGCTAGCCTGGGCCACATAGTGAGCTTAGAGCCAGCCTGAACTACAAAGCGAGACTCTGTCTCAAAACAAAACAAAACACAACTTCTCCTACCCCTAGCTGGTCTGAGACAAAATGCGCTCTTCACATAATTCCTGTTTGTGTCACAGAGTAACGATAGACCACAGTGGATGTCACTATTGCCACAGACACTAAATATAAATTCATATCTTTCAAGCTTCATTGGGACACCTCCTGCTTATACCAATGTCATATATGTCCCCCAAAGGACATTTTTGGCAATGAATTCTCTTTAGTTTCCTTTGATTGCACCCTTCCCATGTGGCACTCTCTTCTGTTCCAGTACCATTTTATCTTCCTATGAAGACACTCCTCTGACTTGCAAAAAGACTTAGTCTTTAAAATACAGTGGTGCTGCAGTTCACAAGCTCAATTCATTTCAAAAATTCTGGGGGATATGACCCTGGCTATCTCCATGCTAAAAAGTTGGCTATGGTCTTGTTTGTTCACAAACAAAAGCACCTCAAAACATCAAGGGACCAGCGTAGTATGTTTTAAATTTAAAAGTCAATATTATGTGCTATTTTGTTACCCAGTAGGACTGAAGGGTTTCAACTAACCTAAATGCTTTTCCTGCATTGAAGAGAAAAGCTGCCTCTGTAGTCTTGACAAGCCCAGCCTTTCCTTTCCTGCTTGCAATTTTTAGGCCGACCTTACCAAAAATGAAACACCCTGAGATAAGAGGAAATATCCAGAATAACCCAGTCTGTGTTCTCATTTCTCCTAAAATAGGATGTTCTGCAATGTTTTAACTTGGAGATTTAAGTCATGCCAGGCTAAAAGCGTTTCATTCGGGAGCAGAGACTCCCTGGACATTTGAGCTAGAGATGATTTTCACTGCATTCTGGCAGAAAATTTGTCTCCATGGCCAGGCTATGGGGTGGAGATGTGCAGGGCCATGGAAACTCACGTATGGCCACTGCTCCCTTGCGCTGGATATGGAACTACAGGTTTCAGTGTTTGAATGATGTTTTTTTGATTTTCTTTGGTCTAAATCTGTTCTACTCTCTTGTTCTTTCCTCTTGATGGGAACATATACCCTTTGCTATTGTAACTACTTTTTTATTTCTACAAGGATTTAAAGCTAAGACTTCCCCTTAAGTGTCAAGGGAGAGAATTTAGATGTGCATTCTACAGCACTCTTCAAACTGTTAAGGCTCTGGTGACTTTTGGAAATGAAGTGTGTACATTTCCCATAATGAGAGCGGCATGAGACCACGGCATGAAATGCTATGGTTAAGCTGTAGAACCCTCCACCCTTTCTCATCTGCTCTGATATGTGGCACTTTAAGGTTGATTGTATCACCTGGGGCCTCTACTCATCAGTGGCTTAATTTATCGAAGAATTCATGACTGTGCTCTTAGGAGGCTCAAAAGTGTAGCTCCCTGGAGGACTGACTTAGAAGTGTACATTCTTGTCCCAGGCTCCTTCTCTGTCTCTGCTTCCTGGACGCCGTGAGTTGAGCAGCCTTCCTCTATTTCACTTTATTTCAGAGCACAGCTTCTTGTGCCCAAACGGCAGAGCGTCCTCCTACCCTACCCTCTGAGTAAATGTGACTCACAAACTGGCTTTGAACTCATCTCCCAGGGCAGCATGTCCTGTGTTTGCCAGTTCCCCTAAGCTAGGTCGATCATTTTTCTGTCATCAGGGAGGAGAAGAGAAGGTGATGAAAACAGAAAGGAGGTGAGCTTATGTTTCAATTATTCAGAAAATAAGCTTTGTTTCTCACATGAATATCGGTTGATTATTCAATAAATTTCAAGATATATTTATTCTTATATTTTCTATACTCTGTTTCTACATCAGGAGGAGGAAGGAAACTGTCTCAGTTACTTTTCTCTCATTGGTGAGTCAAAATACCTAAAGCTCAAATTAAAGGGAGCAAATGTTTATGTGCCCACAGTTTGTAGAGGTTTCAGCCCGTAATCCGCTGGCACGTGGCAGAGGCTCAGCGGAACATGTTGGGAAGAAGTTAGCACAAGCAACAAGTTATCAGTTCTTCCTGCCTCTTTTGATATTCGACCTAGGCTTCGGGGATTAGGGTGATGTCAAGTTAATCAGTTGCCCACCCTTAATCCCAGCATCACCCTCTAGATTTAGCCAAGTCTGAAAAAGCCCCACCTAAAATTTCATGAGGCTTTGGAAGAACATCTATAAACAAGCCATAACAGACACTATGTTTTTAAAATTATGTTAACGTAGTAAATCCATTAAAAAGAGATAATTTATTCAGTTCCACTTGCTATAAAATAAAAGCCAAGTTTCCCTTATAAACAGTAAACCTGTACCTGTGGTGCATATCTTCAACATTTTGCTGGAAGGTAAAAGCAGTCCTATTATTGCAACAAAGTATTCTGATCTGGAACATTTGAAATGCTTAGCTATTTAAATTTTACCTTTAAAATAATAAATTGTTTTTTAGAATTAATATACAATCATATCTACACACATAGATTTATATATTTTGCATTCTCTATAGGCATTTAGGAAAAAATACTATATATTTCAAAACGTTCTGTGTTCATTTTTGTTGTGATTTTGCCTGAAAAAAATGAAACAGATTTTTTTTCTTTGCAAGGCTTATTTATTTTTTTATTTGAATCTTTATTGATACATTATATTTATACATCATTATCACACACAATATTGAGAATTTGTACCAACATATGACATAATTTAACTTTCATTTTTTTCCCATTCCTTTGCCTACCCTACAACAAATTTTCCATAGGATTAGAAAGACTTAAAAGGGAATAATAAATATAAGTGAGGTAAAATCTTTCTCATAGTTCTTTATTCTCTCACACTTTTCCTGGAAAAAGAGCATAAGGTGAAAGAGACATACTCTCTCTGGTCTTCTAAGCAGTCTATGTTTTATCAACTCAATGCCTTTCAGACCTATAATCTTGCTGTGCTGTATATGCAATTTTTGCCCCAAATGTTCATGTGCTGGAAGCTTGGGCTACACTTTGGCTGTATGGAGAGTGCTTGATCATTTTACTTGATGAGTCTCTGTAGAGGTGATTGGATCACTGGAGACGAAGATGCTGCTTTCTGAAGGGATTACTGTACTTCCTGCGAGATTTTCTGTGCTTGCACAAGGGCCCTATCTGCATACAGCTCATTTACTTTTTCTTTGCCTGCCAGGTTGTGATACAGTCAGGGGAGTTTTACCCGGACAACAGCTTATTCTATCTGGCTTCTCCAGCCAGTAGAATTGAGGCAAATAAATCTCTTCTGAAGTTACCAAACCACACTTATTTTATTTTAGGGACACATAATAGACAAAAACAAATGTAATTTAAAATCATTCACATGTCTCCAGATGTCAAATATACATATCTAGATAGATAGATATAGATAAAGAGAGATAAATAGAGAGATAGAGATAGATAAATAGATGATGAGAGAAAGAGAGAAAGAGATAAATAGAGAGATAGAGAGAGATAGATAAATAGATGAGAGAGAGAGAGAGATTAAAAGTGAATAAATTGTTTGGAAATACCAAACAAAGTATTTTTTCTCATTTTTTCTGCTTTTTATTATTATTTTAAACTAAAAGCACTAAGCTAGTAAAGCATAGAGATTTTGTTGTAGAAAAAAATGATGGGACATCTCCATTCACTTTTATTCACTTATAGACATTTTGATGCATTAGTAGAGACTTTTAAACATGATAATAATTAAAAGTTCTAAAGCATTAGGCAAAAATGATATGCAAGTAAAGTTCAGAAGAAAGTTCTTAAGTATGTAGTGATAAATATCTATATTATATAATGTATATACTTCATTAATACCATGTTTCTAAAATGGGGTGTCATAATTTCCAGTAAATAACAATACACAATTTCAGGGGAGAACTTTTTCAAATTAATTTCTTTTGTGAAGGATAAGAGTGCTAGGACTTTATAAAAATGTCTTATGTGGACCAGAGAAAAGTATAAGAATGGGTCAGTGAACACACATAAAATTTATGAGATATAGTTATTAATTTTAAATATAGGAAACACTTGTAGCTGATCTTTTCTAATTAAACCACATGTAAGTATACTATAGTCAACAGTCCACAGCTGGACACCATTTATTTTTGTACATAAGTATAATATGTGTTACAAGGAAGAGGTATGTAGTTACAACAAAGACCACATGGACAACAAAGTAAAAATATATAACTATCTGGCTCTTTATTGGAGATGTTTTGCTTACTCCTAAAAATCTGTACCATTTAGCTAATCATCTTAGATAAGTGGGATCTGAATGTCTCCTACATTTTTATTTATATGCTTAGGAATAACACTTATGAATTATTATCCTTATTCTCTGCATGCTGTTGAGAATGCAGTCAAAGAAAAACGTGTGAGTTTGTGACAGGAGTGAAAACCTGTGATTTTTACTAACTCATAGTAAAATAATGGCACTCCAAAAAAGCATATCTTAGGTCTATATTCATAATGTTTGCCGAGATAAATTTAAAAGAAGATAAATTTATACACTTTGGAAAAATGTCACTTCCCCTCAGCATTTATAGATCAGTTCCACTCATTATGTTAAGTATAAACAACCAAAAATAAAATGTTGATATTGATTTTTAAAAGCATTTTAAAATAAGTTTGAAACAGAAGTCACAAAAACACATGAACCTTAAACTTACATTATTGCGGCATGAGTAAAGGTACTGAGAGAGCAACAGTCAGAGGGGCTGGTCAGAATCTCAGCGCCTTCTAGGCCAGTGCTTGAGCGTGAGCCTGTGTGTGTTGGGGAACAACGCTGAAGCACTTTGCTTACAGCTGCTTAATAGGAGTGCAACCTTCAGTTAAGCTGGATGAAATAATAATTGAAAATAATTTGAACAGATACCCTTTTCCACTTAAGCTTTGCTAATAAGGGATGATTTTTAATTGCCAAGTTGTATGCATCCAGCTGCATAGTGTCATTTTCTCTGTTGCTGAGGGATGTTAAGCACTGCATCTATGATAATCAATTTCCATTACATTAGTAAAATTAATTGCATAACCTGAATAATAATGAGATGCGTTGTTATAAGAGGATATATCTTAACTCTATTTAACTAATATACACATAAATACATTTATCAAAAGAACTTTTGAACTGCATGATTATATAAGGTTGAAAATTTTTCTAAAAATAATATAACACTAATGGAATTAATTGAAAATGATACAGATAGCAGAAATAGACAAGAAATTCAGACACAATAAGAAAAAGCTTTAGCTTTTCATCCTTGAAACAAGAGAAAGGGACAAAATGAAATGAAACGGAGTAGCAGTGTACAGAGGGCTCCGCCAAGCAGCCAATACGGGTGCTGCGTGCAGCACCATGAGCAAGAGCCGTTTCACTGCACACTTTTCCTTCCTACTGGAATCATTCTACGGAATAAAACAGATCAACAAACCGCAGGAGCCCGTGGGCTTTGCCGCGGCATACCTAGGTCGCCTGAGTGTGGTTGTCCTATCGTCTGTCCCTTCCCCTCACCTTTGTGCTGATAAAGAACATCTAGTGGCCAGAGAATGGAGAAGAGGTATACCCTCTATTCTCTCCTCCTTACTTACCATCAGGATTCATTTCTTCTTTGAAAATAGCCTGACTACTTGTTGAAAACGCACCATATGCATGTCATTTTTAAAAGCAATTCTAAAGGAAAACTTCAAATAATAATTCAAGTGAAAAAAATAGCGTAGGCGAAAATTGTAGTTTACCTAACTGCTTCTTCTGAAGTATAAACACATGCAGGGATGCAAAGGCCTGGTGTGTTTGCTACAAAATCAATCTCATTAGCAGATGCATATGAATGTATTTTCACACCTCATATACCTCTGCATTCAAATCATAAGACTATCTGCTCAATTAATGAAAGGCAGACTACAAAGCGAAAGAGGAGCACCTAGAGAATTATGCTGGAACAACAAAGCTATTAGAAATGCTCAGCACAGAAGCACTGAAGTGTTTTAAGTAAGAAGTGCTGTTTACTTTTCTTGTCCATGTCTGGAGACAAAATGAAACCTTTAAGTATATAAGCATATATTAATATCAGAAAGAGTTTTAAACAGCACAGAAGAGATAGCTACTCTAATATTGAATCAACATCTTCTTCAGGATTCTCTCCAATGGTTTTAAAAAGCAGGTGTTAATTGCACCAGGAAAGCTCTTTGTAAAGAAAGTAAACAGCCTTGGGCCAACAAGCTATTCAGTGAAATGAGATCATCTGACCCTATCTTAGTTAATTATATTGTTTGACTTTCCAACTCCAAAGTCTTTCCCACACACTTTTTAAATATCTCGATTATATTTCTGTTTACCAAAGCTTACATCTTGGTTCACTCCTTCTTTGTAGACTAGATATCAAGACAATTGACACTTCATTTTCCCCTAGACTCCAATTCAGGAATGTGCACAGTGCTCCAAAAAACATGCTTCATTTACCAAGAGCAAGAACCCTGCAGTGTGTCCCAAGCCTGAAGGCTTTGATATACAACTCTCCACTTGGAGACCCAGTTAATGGAAATGATTCCAGGGCACACTGATTTCTTATAGGTGCTCACTGCTGAAGAAAGCATCTTAGGATTCAGTCATATGTCCAGTGGAAAAACACAACTATTGGAGATAGTAAAACTGGAAGTGAAGGGACTAAGTATATGACTTTAAAACTGTATGTATACATTGTATATGCAAGAGCATGGACATATGTAGTGGCAAAAATATGAATTAACTGAAGTAAGTTCATATATATTTAAATTTCAAACACAAATTAATAACTACACATATAAGAGTTTAGCATTAAACCTAGAAAACCTAAGAGAAAGGACAATAAATATAATTCTCACTCTAGAAACTTTTCAAAAAGTACTGTTCAGATTGGAGTCCACAGTGGATATTGGTTATGCGTTTAATCTCATTATTACACAGTGATATAAATTATAGAAATTACTGTACTTTTTACTGGAGAAATATTATGATACATAATATATGGTATTATGGTACATAATTTTCTTGGACAAAATTGTCAGCAGCATACATTGTATAATTCTAATTTCACTGTAGTTTTTCTTAAATCAAAAATGTTGTCTATACACCATCTTCCTTGTAGTTATTCCTTCAGACAACAGTTTGCAGGGACTTTTTCACATGGAGCGAAAGATCTCAGCTCTTATGTTATTAGACACCTATGGAGTTTTGCTCCTGATTTAAGATAGTGAGTTTCAAATACTTTAATCCTCTCACAAATAAATTAAAAATATAAATACTACCAGAGTTATCCAGGTTTCAACAAAAGTAGGCAAATTTGGGGTTGGAAATAAATTTAAAATAGGACTATTTTTGTACTCACAGAAGTGATAGCATGGGCAGTTTAAATACCACTAGAAAACAATTGATCTTTATGGACAAAGATAAAAAGAGGAGGGTCTCAGAAAAATCTTGCAACTGAAAATGAGAAAGGACAGAAACAGAAAAAGGAGGAACACACACACACACACCTGAAGACCTCGCTAAAAATAAAAATTATCAATGTGTATTCAAAAATAAATAGGTAACCTGAATAATTATGTATTTGTTACAGAAACTGAATTTTTAACATCCTTAGATAAAAGGAAAATGAAGGCAAAATCTTTCTGTACTAAATTATTTAAATGATTTATGGTTTCAAACACATAAGAACTACTACTATATCTGTAAAAAACTCTTTAAGGAAATAGAAGTGATTGAAGAAATTTGAAGTAAAAAAATTACATTAATATCAAAATTTTCACATACAATATTTATCATAAATATAAACTGAATGAATTGTAAAAATGCATAATTGTGAAATCAACACTTTATAAAAAGATAATGTGCTAGACTAGAATGTAAAGCTAATTTAACATTTAAAAACCAGTTTTTAAATTTTACTAAAATAAAAGATAAAATTCTATTTCTATATATAAAGAAAAACCATTTAGCAAAAATGAATCAGTGCTTATTCAGCAAAATTAGAAGATTCACAAAAATATTCTGAGCAGTATAGGAGCAAAGAACTCCTATCTTAAAGATGGATTTAACATTAAACTACTAAGATACTTGTTGGTCAAATACTGATTTATCCAACTTTATAATAAAATAAAAAAGGTGCTTAGCCTAGTGGAGGTGTCTATAGTATCAGACTGAAGCAGGAGTATCACCATGGATATAAGACAAGCCCCCAGGGTTCAACAGCAGCCCAGACTCATAGGAGGATCCTGTTGCAGAAAAGAAAGAGAGAGAGAGAGAGAGAGAGAGAGGAAGGAAGAAAGAAAAGGATAAAGGAAAGAGAGAGAGAGGAAAGACATTTGTGCTCTATGTTTCGTTCAATATTACACTACACATTCTAAATTTTGCAATAATGTAAAAGGGGAAACACACATGTTCATTTTTTTTAAAACTGAAAGTTTTTTGTAGATTACATATTCATTTTTGTGGAAAAGCTTGTGGAATTTTAAAAATATAATTGAGGAATTAAGGAAGCTATGCAAATTTTCAAATACAAGGGAGCTCTACAGAAATTCATCCTATTTCTATAAGGTAGCAGCGTTAAAGTGAATTTAAATAAGTACTTCCACTTACTATAGTATCAGACATCATCAAAGCTTTAGAAATAAATATACCAAGAGGATTAAAAGATCTCTACAATGGAAACTACAGAACATGGAAAAATTTTGAACTATGGAAAAATGACATGATTAGATAGTATCCCCTTTTCTAAGCCATGTTTCCCCTATATAATATGGGTTGACAAATTTCAGTTCACAAGTTGAATCTGCCCCACAGTGTTTAATTTCTTTTTCCACTCCTTAGGACTGAACCCACAGAACAACATTATTCAGCTCTGTTTCCAGCTTTTCTTTTTGGATGTGGATTAAGTGAATCAGTAAGTTGCCCAGACTGTACTCACACCCACAATCCTATCTTGACATTCCTCAAGGCTGGGATACAGGGTATACCTCCCTCAAAGGATGGCTGTACATACACTAACATTGCCCACCGTAGAGCCAGCTATGTGCTACGTGCGTGGCCTGAAGACCAAAGAAGGTATACAGGCCTCCTGTTATCTGCATCTTGACCTCGTATCCTGTGATACTGCCAAGTCCATTGATTAATTTTGCTCATTGCTCTGTAGATTCTCTGGTGATTGCTGGCTCTGCTGAGCAGCAGAAGGCTCTAAACACTGCACAACTGTTTGATTGCAGTTGCTAGCGGATTCAGGATGGAACCCATCCCGGGTGTCTTATGTAAAGGGGAACAGAAGAGGAAGTTCCACAGAGAAAAATATATCATTACGGGATGTTCCGACGTTGGGAGATTAAGCTTTCTATAAAACCTGGAGGGAGAGTACTAACATATCGCTAGGGCACATATCACATTCCTGCCATTAGCACGTGCACCAGTTCCCTTTGCTCCCGAGTCCCTCAGCAAGGATGCCATCAGGCACAGAGCGATGCTGCACAGGCGGTGGTTTTCACTGCCGTTAAGGGGTGTGAGGTTTGGGGAACATGCCTCATATAACAAGTGATTAGCAAACCTGTTTGTTGTGCTACCATCTGGAAGTGAGCCTGCTGCAAACCCATCAGTGACAAAGGTCCAGTTATGGAAGAACCCAGTCTAAAAGTGTGCAAGTCACGGAGGATCTCAGAGTACCACTCGCATTATTGCAATGAGAAAGATCACTCCAATTCGTACCCAGAGATGAGCCCCCCCCACCCCCCGCACTCTGCCCTGTGCGCGTGTACTCTGCTCAGCACAGGGCTTCCTGGGCTCAGGAGCTGAGGAACGTGCTCCTCCCAGCAAGGAGGACCCAAGGACTTTTTTCTGGATACTTCTTCCTTAGTTAAGATGTCACACTCTCAGTAGCTTAGTGTCCTGACCCACTAAATTAAGACAGCAAGAAACATTATTTATTCATTGTTTCTTATATGCTATGTAAAACTTTTTTTTCATTGTAGTACTAACAGTCACCTTGTAACATGAACTTTTAAAATTACTATGGCATATGTCCCAATGAGATGAAGCTGAATCATTTGCTACCACAGTCCACAATTTCGCAGGAATGGGCACAACTAAAAAACTTCAACATTAAGAAAAATAAGCAATTAAAGAATCACAAAGGAAAATGCGGGTGAAAAGTGAAATCAGTCACTACAGTAACATTGAGCAAAAGAAATTTCAGATTATCTCATTTTTATTTTGAAAGTAATGCATAACTTTATAATTAATACAAATTTTCTAGAACTAAAACTTGGGACTGAGATATAAATGCACTCCCAGTAGTCTTTAAAAAAAACCACATTTGATTAGCAAAGTTATATTTACATATATTCATCATTAAGTAAAGGTCTGTGTTCAAAATACTCAGTCTTCAATTTTTTTTTTTTTTTGAAACAGGGTCTCACTTTGTAGTTCAGGCTGGCCCTGAGCTCAGTATGTAGCCCAGGCAAGCCTTGAACTCAGCAATCCTCCTGCCTCTGCCTCCCAAGTGCTGGGATTACAGGCATGAGCCACCACGCCCAGAAATCTTCAATATTTTTTAAAGGAATCTTTGTTAGAGATTTGGAGCAATGCTCAGCAAAGTTATTAGTCAAATCATTATTAGAATGAAAATTATTTTTTCCCGTAAGATGTGGGAAAAGGATGTTATCAGTACAATAAGAGAGTGTTATTCAATAATTCTTTAAGTACCATTTCTCTGTCAGGAGACACAGCAGTGATTTACTTCTCTCTCATATGCTATTATTCTCTCTCAGAAGATTGAAACAAAAGCTTCTCATATATTCAAACAGTGAAAATTCCTATCAGGAAATTACATATGCAGAGATGTCTCTAGGTTTAGACCCAGAAGCATTCGAATTCCAGACTTTCTGCTTAGAAGAAGCAGAAGGTGACTTTTGTGTGACTTCTGTGTGACTTTTGAAAATTTACTTAATTATTCTAGATGCCAGTTGCCTCAGGATAACTATGTGTGTGCCAACATTAATATATTTCATTACTGCAAGGAAGTTGTTATTATTGGAAACCATAAGTATTAATAGAAAGTTTACTTTTTTATAAGAGCAATTTTAATGTTCTCTTTTAATACAGATCAGGAAGCGTGAAAACTAGAAGTCAACCAGAATTGCCTCCTCCTGAATGATAGACTGAAAAATCAAACCCCTAGGTGAAGGAGGTATTAAATATGAGATTCCAGAACACCTGTTAATAGATACTGCTACCGCTTTTTTCTTGTGCCTGCATGGCACAGAAATCAGGGTGTGTTAAAATGAGAAAAAACAAGTGCCGTGTGTGGTGGCTCATGCCTGTAATCCCAGAACTCAGGAGGCAGAGGGAGGAGGATTGCTGAGTTTGAGGCTTGCCTGGGCTACATAGTGAGCTCAGAGCTAGCCTGAACTACAAAACAAGACCCCATTTAAAAAGAGAGAGAGAGAGAGAGAGAGAGAGAGAGAGAGAGAGAGAGAGAGAGAGAGAGAGAGAGAAAACATACTTTTGAAGTCTCCTTTTAAAAAGACAGGTCATGATAAATGAATTTTTAATAATTTGAATAATGATTTTCCTTGTTCTGTACTCTGAGTATTATCTGAAGAATTAGCATCACACCTTCTTTTTTTTTTCTTTTGTCCTATTAGACATAGGAGGAAAACTAAATTTGGAAATCTTTAGTTTTAAAAAAAAAATACCTAAAAACTTGATAATGGAAAACATTTTATAATTAAACACAATTTAAAATAGCCATCTTCAACAGTAAATTGGTGTCTGAAAAATCAACCTATTCTCATACTGAGAATATTATTTGGATTAGTGTGAAACTCCTTAGATTTGCAAATTAAACCAGTCATGAGGAAAGTTCTGTTTCCTAGTGGAGTGGAATTAGTCTTACCACGGGGTTATTCCCACATATAACATAAAAATGTTGATTTCCACCTACCTGCTTTAGGGAAACTCCCATCCAGCTGTCTGTGTGGCTATTGAAACACTATCACTGACTGATGCATGAAGAACCATACACTGAAAGGCTCTATAGTGATTTGGTTAGGTCCTTTCATCTCTCCTTATCCTGTGCACTAAATGAGTAATACTGAAGTAATAATACATACTGAAGACATATACCCAGTGTTTGTGAATATAACTTTCTCTCTTAGGCTACATTGAAGTATTAAAATCCAAGCAACCATCAATCAACTAACAAACATGTGGCTTCCTCATTAAATTGCAGACAGAACATATTTTTCTGTCTCCTTCATCATAGAAGAGCGATGTGATCAAGTAAAAGGACAAGTGCTCCAAAAACTCCATGAGGAAAGTGATCAACAAAATGGAGAGACATTGGTATATTTCCAGTAATAAACACAACAAATAGAAGACACAGGTTTAAGGAAACATAAAGCAGAAGGAAGGAATGATCTTTCTGCAGATAACTGCCTACATATTAGCATTCAGAAAGGACAAAGGGCAGGTTCAGGAGTTGGGACACAGACCTGTACCAATTCTTCTCTAAGAAATGGCTTCAGATTAACTTTGCCATCTGACATCCCTGTCCACACATACATGACACTGACTTCCAGGCAAAGGCATTACATTTAAAAAAAAAATTTCCAAGTGCAAAACACCTCTGATAAAATCATGGATTCTTATAGGTTTTGATGTCCAATTTTACTCCACATTTTTAAAGATCACCTCCAGTCACTACCTAGTCGTTATTCCTTCCTCATTTACCTGTTCATGTAGTCTCCTAAAAAAGAGAGAAAGGAAATCAAAATAGTGAAAGAAATCAAGCAGGCAAAAACTCAGCATGATGCAGCATTCATCCTGGAGGAGGAGAACGCAAGACAGCAAACATAAATAAACATGGCATAGAATACATGTTATGGAAAAAAGGTAGGAAGTGTGTGCATGTGTGTGGTGTTGAGATCATAACCAGGAGATCCCTCTCAGCTTGTACATGTCTAAGTTGAGAAGGAAAGTGTGTTTTAGAATCAGATCTACTTGTATATCAGCTGCAATGCTCAGCAAAGCTACCTATTGTGTCATTCAAAGAAAACATGAATCATAAAATAGTGAAACAAAACACAAGAACATAGAACAAAAATAATTAGTAAACAAACACTGATCATTGAAAAAAGATGGTAGAGCATTTTATGTTCTTACTCATTTTAAAGCAATATAGTTATGTACAGACTATCCACCTTTTATTTTTTTATTTGTATCTTTATTTGTATATTGAATATACACATCATATCATGATCACACTTGATATTGGGAATTTGTAACAGTATATGACACAATTTAATTCTCATTTTTCCCATTCCCCCACCCACCCCACCACTCCCCACCCTCTAAATATATGTTTTGTTTCCCTTTTTTATTACTATCACATTTTTTCTTTATCCCTCATTACATACCTCTACCACATTTCCCTTTGAATATTTTCTATTTCACAAGTATACTGGATGAAAGAATTAAGAGAAACAGACACACAGTTAGGATTTGAATTGGTGATATGAAATTGAAAATGCCATACTCTCAAGATAAAATTTATTTGTCTGATAATATAGAAAGCTTGAGAAAAAATACTTCTGAGCATAAAAATTTATACACAGGCAATTTAGTCAAGTAAGGAAAATTTTAAATAAGCTACCTTTCAGAAATTTATTTCACATACAGTTTCTGAAGGGCAAAAGGGTGTTTTTTTTAATAAAAGGATTAACTCAAGCAAACAATGAGAACAAAAGGATGGTAGAGAAAATGTTAAATTTTGATAAACCTTGACTGTATT
>PVIC010008615.1:0-47751 GCA_004025085.1 Thryonomys swinderianus
AAAAAAAAAAAAAAAAAAAAATCATCTTAGTTCAGGTCTGGAAATTCATATATATCTAGGAATCATGTACCACCAGCTGGGCTTCAGTATATTTCTATTCAATTTTATTCTACTCTCCCAATCCCAGAGTGAGTGCAGCAGGCATTATAAATCCCGTTTTATAAAGTAATAAACTCAGAACCATAGAAATGACAATAAATTCCTTATTCGAGGATCACAAAGGTAGAGCTAGATGGCAAATATTGGCCTCTTAAGTCCAGGGTCCACCTATACACAGAAAGAGGTACAAGAATTACTTGTTCAGCAGTCATCTTGTTTCTCCACATAAAGTCTGATCTCAAGCATGGAACTGTACAGTTTCTAAAACATTCTGGAGGAATGTGGCAGAGGAACAAAGCACAGGGAGCAAGTTTTTTAGGGTAAGCCCCACATAGTATTCAGTGTCAAAGCAGTGGGTAACCAGTTCTTATACAAAAAACATTTCAACACCCTACAGTCCTAATCCATCCTGGATGGTGGCTCTTCACCTGCCTTCTACCTTCCTTCTTAGCCAGACATGTAATTCAGCAAGTATGTAGGCAGTACCCAGCCTGGCTATCTTGAGGGGAGGGGAGCAGTATAAAAGAATTGGGAAAAGGGGGTCAAGACTTCCTGGGTCCAGCCTCAGAACTGCTGGGGACACTCATGAAGTTTCATTTCCTTTTCTTGCTCTTGAAAAAATTCACATCCAGTGAGGATTTATCTATAAAGACCATTTTGGGGCTAAGGAGATGCTGGAAAGAGTGGCCTTTACCTCTTCTTGGAAATGCTCAACATTCTTTAAACTACCGACCTATGGCCTGGCATATGGAAGCTGGGTGCAACTGAGTAAGGATCTCTGAAAAGCATGTCTTTCTACAGCCTTATTCATGGAACTCTCACTAAGACTGGACAAGCCCAGGGACTACAGAATTCAGAGTTAAGCCTGGAGGTCATTTGAATTATGTCCGAGAAATTACTTGCCCCAAGGAAGACTGCTCCAAAGTGGCCACTGCCTGGGCTTGGCTCAGGTGTGAAGCAGCTACTCAATGAGGCATCCTCCCCGGCTCAGAGCACCTCTGCCAAGGCTTGGAAAAACCTGACAGGAGCACCTCTGCCTCAGGCTCTCACCACTGTCCAACAGACTCCTACACTGTACCTGATAGGGTTAGGAAGCAAAGGGAGAAGTTGAGGCTGAGTCTCAGCCTACTTAAATTGGCTTTTTTTTTTTTTTTGAGATAGTATCTCACTTTGTAGTTCAGGCTGGCCCTGAGCTCACTATGTGAGGCAAGCCTTGAACTCAGCAATCCTCCTGCCTCTGAGTGTGGGGATTATAGGCGTGAGTCACTATGCCCGGCACTGTGGTACGTAGTACTGGGGATCAAATTCAGGACCTTGGGACCTGGAGCTTTGGAGGCAGAAGCTGGAACCATTGAACTAAATTTTCTAGCCCTTAAGTTGGCTTCTTAAATTTTTGGTGACTTAAACATTTCTTTTTTTTTGCTTTTTGAGACAGGGTACCACTTTGTCATTCAGGCTAGCCTTGAACTTACTATGTAGCCCAAGCTGGTCTTGACCTGCCTCAGCCTTCCAAGTGTTGTTGGGGTTGCAGTCATGTGCAAACTGGCCCAGCTTCTTGGTAATTTCTTGGTTGCTGGGAACATGTTTTGGGAGAAATAATTGGAAGGCAAAATTGATCAGGCCTTCCTGGTGCAGATGACTCTGGACTCAACTCACCTTCACCTCTGCTAACAACAAAGCCCCTGGTGGTCCCACATGCTGTGATGCTTCAAGGAGGAACTACTCCATTGCTGGTATCTGCCCTGCCCTGCAGGATCTTCATCTGTGTAAGGTCTCTAGGACTACTGGAGGTGTCTGTCCTGCCCACAGGGTCTGTTACATCCTGTTACTCTAGAGGTGCTGAATAAAAGGTGTGGTGGGCTGGGGCCTGGGGTCTTTTGCTACCCAGAGTAGCATGGATCAAGCCCAAACTCAGCCCCTCTAAACCTCATTTCTGCCTAATTATTAATTATTATTTCGCCATGTGCCGTCGACTCACAGGAGATTAGAATCTAAGGTAAAGGTTCTAGTTACGTTCCCTTCCCCCGCTTCCCACACTTGGTGTCTTCGTGGCAAATACCACAGGTCTGTGCTGATTACAAAGAAGAGGCCCACACATTCCAAGAATAGCCAAAACCAACTCACCCATTTATTTGGCTGAGAACAATAAGAAGAACAACAAAATTAAACAATCTTTAATAAAATTCCTACAGAAAAGTCAGTCACAGGGCAAGTACTCCATGGTCTTTCCCATGTCATTGAGGATTGAGAGCTCCCAATATTCTTTGGAGAATAAGCAGTAGTTTTGCTGGATGTTGCCAGTACTCAGAGCATCCATTTACACATTCAAACCAGTAGTTCCTATTGCACATTTTAACATTTTCCACCTAGCACCCTAAATACATGGTACCTCAACAAATAAATTAAAGATTTTCATATGGCATGAAATCATTTCAATTTGAACTAATATCCTTGAAAACTCACATTATAAGTTTTAATAAATACAGTAAGAACAGCTGGCATTTTACTAAAATACTGAATTTTAAATCTGGAGTTTATTCCATAAATAATTTTTTTATTTGCGTGTTTTCTTGGATACATTTGCTCAAGTATTATGCTCTATGAAGTGAACTCTTTCATAGATATCATATAAAACCTGTATTAATATGTGCCTCATTACAGAGGCAGATGGAAGAACTGGATTTCAGTTAACTAAAAAGTAACTTAGGAAAAAGCTCTGCTTTTTGTAAAACTTTAAAACACAGGATGAAGAATACCAAAGAAACATCATTTTTATATAGAACTCCCACTAGGAATTTTATAAATATATATGCAGTATATATATATATATATATATATATATATATATATATATATATATATATATATATACCTCAACAGTAGATTTTCAGCAAGGCTGGAATGATGCTATCATGATAAATAAATATTAACAAAAGAATTAATGAGTTTCCACAGGTTTAAAAGATTTCTTTTGGGGCTGGAGGGTTAGCTCAGTGGTTCCGGCGCCTGCCTCGCAAGCGTAAGGACCTGAGTTTGATCCCCGGTTACCACATATAATGCTGGGTGTGGTGGCTCACGCCTGTAATCCCAGCACTCGGGAGGCAGAGACAGGAGGATTGCTGAGTTCGCGGCGGCTTGCTTGGGCACCATAGGGAGCTCAGGGCCAGCCTGAACTACAAAGCAAGACCCTGTCTCCAAAAAAAAAAAAAAAAAAAAAAAAAATTTCTTTTGAAAACTAATCGTAAATTGAAATTATAATTTGTAGTTTACACAATTTAAAAAGGTAAGAAAGATACCTTTCTTGGAAGCCTCATTTCGGGAGTAAGATCATCCCCCAGCCTCCAAGGTTGGAGAAGTTCCTAGCTGAGTGTAACACTTGGTCACAACACTGAAAAGTATTTACAACTTTCGGGCAAAGTACCAAACACTTATAAAAGAATAAGACATCAGACAAACCCTAGTAGCATTCCTTGGCGTGCAAAGTCAGCAGGAAATGATCATCCATAATGCTGACAGAATTCATGATGAGTCTTGGAAGCATTAAAAAGGCAAAGAGTGCTCATTGGGGATTGTTCAGATTAGGTTCTGTGGGATGCCTTGTTCTTAATTTAACTGAGTTCCAGAATTTCATTCCCTTTATAACATCTCTGGCAGGGTCATGTTCAGTTTAGTGCAAGTGCAAAATGAAAATGGAACGAAACTGGAAGATACATTAGGAGCAGTGGCTTATGTTAAGATCTATAGTCTTTCCGAACTGTGTGGGCCATCCAGTTCACTTTAGTAGTCCAGCTTTCCCTGAGTGCCTCATCAAATTTTTGCTTAAATTGTTTGAGTGCTTCTTCATCAGTCTTCCCTAAAGCAAGAGAGTCCTAAAAATGAAAGGAGGGGAGAAAGTTTTTATATATCCCAAGTAGAGATGTGCAAGTATCTAAATCAAGAGGCTGAGGCAGGTGTGGTGGCTCATGCCTATAATCCCAGCACTCAGGAGACAGAGGCAGGAGGATTGATGACAGTTTGATGCCAGCCCTGACTCCATAGTGAGTTTAGGGTCAGCCTGAACTACAAAGTGAGACCCTGTCTCACAAAAAGAGTGTGGCTTGAGCATACATCCCTATATCTTACTGGGAAGAGTGCCAGATGTTCTTTTTTTTTTTTTTTGAGACAGGGTCTCACTTAGCAGTTCAGGCTGGCCCTGAGCTCACTATGTAGCCCAGGCAAGTCTCAGACTCAACAATTCTCCTGCCTCTGCCTCCCCAGTGCTGGGATTACAGGCTTGAGCCACCACACCTGAGATTGTGGTATGTGGTATTGACTGCTGGTGGGTGTGAGTCACTACACCCCTTATTGTGTTGTGTGGTTACCGGGACCAAACCAGGGACCTTGTGCTTGCTAGGCAAGCACTGGAACCAATGAGCTAAATCTCTGGCCCCTCCATCCCATTCATTAAATTTTGAGATGGAGTCTTGCTGAATCCCTGAATTGGCCATGGGGGCTTTTACTTGAGATCTCCTGCCTCAGGCTCACAGAGTGCTGGGATTATGGGTGTGCACCATCAAGTCCAGCCAAGTATTGCTACTTCCCAGATCTTTTCCTCTTGAGTAAATTTTCTCTCAGAGAAAATTACTTTATTTCAATACCTTCAGCCATTTGAAAGAAACTGGCAGCTCTAATTATGTTCCAAAATGTAAGGAAAAGGGATTGTACCTTAAGATATTGAATATCCTTGACTGATGTGAGCTCAGGAAGGCCTGCAGTCAACATCAGTGCAAAGAGAGTGATGAAGAGATTCCCATGTCTTCGTAAAATCAGATATGCATCTTCACAACATTGGCGGAACCTTTTGTTGATGTGGTAAACCACGTGAGCACAGTATTTGAGGGAAGACATTTCATAAAGGAAAATAAGACATATTTAGAACTTATGTTAGAATTGAAACATTGCTGCTGAACTAAAGGTTCATTTCTGACTTTTTACTCTTATGAAAACTGTCCCAATTAAATTTTTATAATTAGATTCTCAAGGTTCATCCATATATCTTTTTCAAAAACAAAAATTGAAATTCTATGATAAAGGCAATGTAACAATCTAGGCCTTTTATTTTCCATGAGATAAGACAATTGATGATTGAACAAGTGATAATTATAATCCATGAAGATTTCTGAACATACTTCTAGATTTGGAGTCTGACTCCAAATAGACTCCCACCTCTAGTGTCCATCAGCGCTTTTACACTGCTGCTCCTTACTGTCCTGTGCTCATGCTCCCTCCTCTTAAGGATAATACCAAAAAAAATAAAACCTACCTAGTCCTATGCTCTTTATCCTACCAAGCAAAAGACAGGCCTTAGAGAGGTCTATTCTGCAGAAACCCACGTAGAATGAGAAATTACTATGATAATCATCTGTTAAGCATATATTTTGACTACATGACAAAGATCCCTACTTAACCCAATAGCTCTGAAATGTAATATTCGTGTCCACATTTTGAAATACAGAAACAAAGGCCAGAAGACAAGTAGTATGTTTTGGAATATACAAGTAGGGAGGAATAGATTACAAAGTCTGAATCTAGGTTCCCTTATTATTCTCCACACAGAAGGACAGCAGAACACCTGTTCTCTCAATATCTTCCTGTCAAATGTCTTAATGGTTTCAGAGAATGTTCTGACAGAGGAAAAGGATGGTGTACTGCTGGAATGAAATATAGTAATTTTATTCATACTCCTAGCATTTTCTGTTTCTCTTTCTTGAGCATCTCTCAGCTGGCACAAGGGTGAGACAGGCATAGTGCCCTCAAAGCTTCTCCTATAAGACTGTGTATCTCCCAGGTCCACACCAAGCTGTTAGGGATTACCAGTGCAGCAGGTCAGATGAAAAAAATGTTAGATGGGTTAACCTTTGACTTGAGGATAATACTCACCTGCCAAACTTCTCTGTGTTTCCTGTTTTGCCTTGTTGAATGACATGAATAAAATCATAAGTAAGAATAAAAGGCACTCGTTCTCTTTTAATGCCGAATTTAGATTTGAAATTTCCAAGAATATGTCCAAAGTCAATGTGGAAGAGCTGGAAAGAAAATGAGATTTAACGTTCTTAATTTTTGTGGTGTTTCAGAAGGATAAAGGGATGAAATCTCTGCAGTCCTAGATTTTCACATATTACACCCTCTCCGATCTGAGTCCTTCTACTCATAGCCTCTAAGCCACTTGTGAAATATTTCTAATACTCTCAGGTGTTTTATTTCCAAGAATAACCTTAACACTGGGAATAACCCAGTGAGAAAGGAGAGCCCCCCATCCTTTGCTGGATATTGAACAAAGGGCCTTTAAACTGAGCTATAACCCCATTTGTTCGTTCATTCACTCATTTATTCATTCATAGACAGGATCTTGGTAAATTGGTAAACTGAATTATGCAGGCTAAGCTTGAACTTAAAATCCTCCTGCCTTTACCTCCCAGACTGTTGAAAGGACAGTCCTTGAAGTATATGCTAGTAAAATCTTTATAAGGAAAACTATATCCAAATAACAGACATGTCTGATTTTTAAAAAGTAATTGTATAAAACATAACAAAAGAGTTCATGGCTTGCCTTACAAATTCCTTTGAGTGATAATGCTTAGAGGTAACTCTGACTTACTCTTGTACATAGTTTCACTATTATCTGCCTCCATTGTTGGATCTATAATGTTAACTTACTTTTACTGGCTAAATTTATATTATTATGAAAAGAGATGTAGTAGTTTTGTGTTAACATAATTTCACATAACACACTCATAATCTCACTAAACTAGCAGTCAATGTTGATATTGCTCATATTACATAAATGCACTTCAAAGTTATTCCAAGTGATAGTGGCGTAACTACATTTTATTTTGATTTTGGCTCACTGTTTTCCTATAAAACTTGTTTTGGTTTGTTTTACTCAGGGCTTATGACCCTGTCATTAATTCTACATAAACTCTCCTTAAGAATTCAAAAAGCATTTTCAAAATTATTTTCCACAGGGTGTAACAAGAGTGTGGCATACCTATCATCCTGGGCTTTCTACATACTTTTTCCTCATTTGAAGTCCCTGTTTCCTAAGTCCCACATCACATTCTCTGTCTTAACACTGTCATGACTGACATTTTAGGCTATATAATTCTTTATGAGATTTTCTTATATACTGTACAGTGTTTAGCATCCCTGCCACTTAATCACTAGATGTCAGTATTGCTCTACCCTACTCACCATTATGACAGCTAAAAACTAAAACATTTTGTACACTGACAAACAGCCTCTGAGGGATTTTTAAAGTTTTGGTGGATGTCCCTATTCCAGTACCTCTTGAGAAAAAGGAGAGAGCCGAAAGCCAGCCACAGCTGCACAAGCCTAAAATCCCAGCTACTTGGGAAGCTGAAGGAGCCAAGAGGACAGATTTGAAGCCAGCCTGGGCTGGGGCCTCTTATCCAGTCACTGCCTGGGTTTCTTACCCAGTCACTGTCTCAGAAGGTAAAAAGAAAAGGTAAAGCTTTAGAGATGTTGCATATTTTAAAATGCCTTTTCTACCTTCATATTTAAGTGACTGATGACAGAATTCTATCAGGTGTGGTGGTTCACCCTGTAATCTCAGCACTCAGGAGGCAGAGGCAGGATTGCTGTGAGTTCAAGGCTTGCGTGGGCTGCATAGTGAGCTCAGGGCCATCCTGAACTACAAAGTGAGACCTTGTCTCAAAAAAAGAAAAAAAAAATCTTTCCAGTCAAATTTATGAAGTCTAGCCGGGCATGGTGGCTCATGCCTGTAATCCTAGCACTAGGGAGGCAGAGACAGGAGGATTGCTGAGTTCGAGGCTTGCCTGGGCTACATAGTGAGCTCAGAGCCAGCCTGAACTACAGAGCAAGACCCTGTCTCAAAAAAAAAAAAAAATTATGAAGTCTAGGGCTGGAGATTTAGCTCAGTGGTTCCGGTGCCTGCCTAGCAAGAGCAAGGTCCCTGGATCGATCCCCACTGGCCACATACAATACCAGGCATGGTGAATCACACCCACCAGCAATCAGTACCACACACCACAATGTCAGGCGTGGTGGCTCACACCTGTAATACCAGTACTTGGGAGGCAGAGGCAGGAGAACTGCTTAGTTTGAGGCTTGCCTGGGCTACTTAGTGAGCTCAGGGCCAGTTTGAAAGCGAGACCCTGTTTAAAAAAAAAAAAAAGAAGTCTAAATTTCTGTCTTTAAATTTCCAGTCTAGCTCTTGAAAATCCAAGTTACTCTGACTCCATATCTGGCAAGTGGGTTGCTATGTCTCTGAGAAGGATTTAAACCTGCCTATGTCTGATGCACTGCAAGAATTAAGGGCTTTATAAGGGTCTTTTACATCTATTTTAAGGAAATATTTGTGCTCCTTTGATTGAATATTGATTAACATCAACTCTAAAAAATGTTTTATTGTATTTATTAGCAAGAGCCTTCTCTTCCTCTCCTTTTTTTTTGTAATTCTAAGATCTTATTAGGTCTGCTAATGTACAACCCTAGACTAAATTCTACCATTTTTATATTGTTTCTCTATTTTCTATGTGAGAAAGAGAGAATTAAGATATAGTGGTTTGAGCCAAATTGCCAGGATGTAAATCTTAGCATGTTATTCTCGGCTGCTTCAATTTCTTATCCATAAAATGGTGATAATACTACTACTCTGCCATTAAAGTTATCATGAGGATCAGAGACACTGACATATGTAATGGACTTATGTCTGTGACTGCTGCAAGATGTCTACAATACTTTTAATTTTTTCCTTTTTTTGGTACCAGGGATTCAGTTTGTGACCTGCACTTGCAAGGAGGGGCCAGAACCATGGAGCTAAATCTCCAGCCCTATTTGTAAGATCTACTTTCCAAGTGAAAACAAAACAAAATCATTACTTCATACATGTAGTATCTTCTTCCTTACTCCTTTTTCAATTTTGATTATTTTACTATTAATTTTTATCTTTACTGGTAAATTGTATATACACATCATGATCACTCAATGTTGGGAATCTGTACTGATATGACACAATTTAATTCTATTTTTTCCCATTCCATTATCTACCCACAACCCCCCACCCCCTAAATACATAAGCTTTGTTTCCCTTTTTAAAATTATCATCACATTTTTTCTTTACCCCTCATTACTCACCCCTCCACACTTTGCTTTAAATATTTTCTATTTCACAATATCCATTGTATATTCTAAACTTATCATTCTTTACGGCAGAGTAATATTCCATTGCATAGAAAAACCACATCTTCTTTACCCAGTCTAGAGTTGATGGGCATTTGTGTTGTTTCCAAGATTGAGCTATCACAAACTGAACTGCTATGGGTGTACATATGTCACTATAACATGATTCTTGTAGTAATTCTGTGTATATTCCTAGCAGGGCAATAGCAGGGTCAAATGGGACCTCTAATCCTAGTTTTCTGTGAAATCTCCACACTGATTTCCATAGAGGTTATACCAGTCTACATTCCCACCAACAGTGGACAAGGGTTCCTTCCTCCCCTCAGCCTCGCCAGCATTTGTTGCTAGCTAAATTCAAGATAGCAGCCATCCTTTGTGGAGTGAGGTGAAATCTCAGTGTTGTTTTCATTTGCATCTCTCGAATGACCAGTGATGTTAAGCATTTCTTCACATGCTTCTTGGCTGCTTTTACTTCTTCCTCTGAAAAATGTCTGTTCATTTCAGCTGCTCATTTTTTTTTGCTTTTTGAGACAGGGTCTGGCTTTTTAGTTCAGGCTGGCCCTGAGCTCACTATGGTGCCCAGGCAAGCCGCCGCGAACTCAGCAATCCTCCCGTCTCTGCCTCCCGAGTGCTGGGATTACAGGCATGAGCCACCACGTCCGGCATTGTGGTATGCGGTGTTGATTGTTGGTGGGCGTGTCTCCACGCCCAGCATTATATGTGGTTACCGGGGATCGAACTCAGGACCTTGCGCTTGCAAAGCAGGCGCCGGAACCACTGAGCTAACCCTCCGGCCCCAGCTGCCCATTTTTGAGTTGGGTCTTTAAATTTGGGGGGACTGATTTTTTTTAAGCTCTTTATATATTCTAGATAGTGAGCCTTTGTCTGAGAGACAGCTAGTAAAGATACTTTCCCATTTTGTTGGTTGTCTTTTTGCTCTGCTGGTGATTTCCTTTGCTTTGCAGAAGCTTTTTAATAAAAAGACATCCCACTTGTTGATTTCTTCTGCTAGATCTCGTGCTATAGAGGTTTTGTTCATAAAGTCTTTCCCTATGCCAATGTCTCCAAGAGTTGTGTCTAACCTGTTTTGTAGCAGGTTTAGTGTTTCTGTTTTTATATTTAAGTCTCTAATCTACTTTGATTTTAGTTTTGTACACGGTGACAGAAATAGGTCTAGCTTCAGTATTTTGTAGATTAAAGCCCAGTTTTTCCAGCACCATTTGTTAAAGAGGCTATCTTTCCTCCCCTGAGGGTGTTTGGCTCCTTTGTCAAAGATGAAGGGGCTTAGTGTATCTGGAGTTGTTTCTGGATTTTCTAATTTCTTCCATTGATCCCTCAAAGTAACAGGTCTGTTACTTTGACAGTACCATGCAGTTCTTACCATAGTGGCTTTATAGTAAAGTTTCCATTTGGGGATTTTAATACCCCCCACTGTGTCCTTTTTGATTAGAATTGCTTTTGCTATTCTAGGTCTTTTGTGATTCCAGATGCATTTTTGGATAATTTTCTCTAGCTTTGTGAAATATACCGCTGGGATTTCAATCGGGATTGCACTGAATCTATATAATGGTTGTGGGAGTATAGCCATTTTAATGATGATGGTTCTTCCTACCCAGGAACAACGGATGTCTTTCCATTTTCTAATAACTTCTTCTATCTCCTTTTTTAGAGTCTGTAGTTTTGAGAGTAGAGGTCTTTCACCTCCTTTGTTAGATTGATTCCTAGATATTTCAACTTTTAGGATGCTATTGTGAAAGGGATTGACTCCCTAATTTCTCTGTCAGTGAGTCTGTTGTTTGTACAATGGCTATTGATTTTTCAGCACTGACCCTGTATCTAGCTATACTACAAAATTTGCCGATGTCAATTTTGATTTTTAACACCAGTCCCTGCTTACTGCAGATACTTTTCTCCCTGCTAGGTCTTTTTCCTCCAACTTTGAAAAGAGTGGTCTCTATCTCTATTTCCCCTCAAATATCTGTTAATTTGGAAGGCTAGAGGTATATAGCTCAGCAGCAGAGCATACAGTGATCATATGCCAGGCCATGGGATCACTCCCTAACTCTGGAAAAAGATAGTGGCACAAGTCTGTTAGTGCTGTAGAGTAGGATGTTGGTTACCAGGAGCTTGGGATGGAGAAGTGCAAGGATACAAAATTTCATTTCTCAGGAATAAGTTCAAGACAGCTA
Organism: Thryonomys swinderianus; assembly: GCA_004025085.1. Classification (NCBI taxonomy): domain Eukaryota; kingdom Metazoa; phylum Chordata; class Mammalia; order Rodentia; family Thryonomyidae; genus Thryonomys; species Thryonomys swinderianus. The sequence continues at coordinate 11,490 of PVIC010008615.1, forward strand.
TTACACAACATGGTAACTGTAGTTATTAACAATGTAATTGTGAAAATTTCTAAGCAAATGCTTTAACCATAAAAATGTGTGCAATAGCCAGGCGTGGTGGCTCATGCCTGTAAAACCAGCACTTGGGAGGCAGAGGCAGGAGGACTGCTGAGTTTGAGGCTTGCCTGGGCTACACAGTGAGCTCAGGGGCCAGCCTTAACTACAAAGCGAGACCCTGTCTCAAAAAAAAAAAAAAAGTGTGCAATATATATAGTTAGCTGAGTCAGCAATTCTACAATATACACATTCAAAAGAATGTGTGGTACATGATAAAAAATATAATTTCTAGCTGTCAATCAAAGAGGTACCTGCTAATTCTTTGCTGACCACTCATAAATCAGTCACTAGAAAGCAAAATGACAGTTCTATATACATGGTGTGTGTGTGTATATTTTGGTGATACTGGGGATCGAACTTGGGCCCTTGTACTTCCAAGGCAGACACGGTACCACTTGAGCTAAATCCCTGGCCCTTGTACATGGTATTTTTTTTTTTGAGATGGGGTTTCGCTTTGTAGTTCAGGCTGGCCCTGAGCTCACCATGTAGCTTGGGCAAGTCTCAAATTCAGCAGTCCTCCTGGCTCTGCCTCCCCAGTGCTGGGATTACAGGCTTGAGCCATGAAACCTGGCATTTGTGCTATATGTTACTAAACTGCTGGTGGGAGTGAACCACCATGCCTGATATTGTTGTCTGTGGTTACTGGGAATCAAACCAGGGACCTTACATTTGGTAGGCAGGCCCTGGAACCACTGAACTCAATCTCTAGCCCGACACATGGCATTTTTTTGTGGATGGGTGAACTTCTTGGCAAATGCCTGGGGAGAGATCTCAACTGTAAGGTATTTCCTAAGGAACTAATCAGATATCTCCTCTGAGAATGGCATATATACTTGGTTGCCACTGTTCTTGGAGTTAATCAAGTGGAAGTGATACAGAATGTACCACTTACTGTGCCAACATTTACTTCATCCCCATTTTTAATGTGGCATCTTTTCCTTAGCTTCTGTAGAACCTGGCGTCCTTGAGTCAGAAAAATGTGTTTCTTCAGAGAACAATCTTTATGTCATTCTTGGGGTAAGGAAAAGGACTTCAGCAATAACTACCCCATAAATAAACTGCCAACCAATCCTACTTTTAACCTGTTCTCCTGTCTGGTCCCTCAAGCAGTACTTGGTACCTTTGATTCCATAGTTTTTCTGAGAATGATACAGCTATCAACAACTACTCCGGTTTCCACTTTCTCAGCTCTGCTAAGTTACTGCCACTTCTCCTTTCACAGTTTGTTATTTCTGAATCTATTGATCTCTTTCCCCTGTAGCTTCTTTTACTATCATCTTTGACTTCTTGGGTTTATGTATTACTTCTTTTCTTTTTTTGAGACAGGGTCTCTCTTTGTAGTTCAGGCTGGCCCTGAGCTCACTACGTAGCCCAGGCAAGCCTCGAATTCAGCAATCCTCCTGTCTCTGCCTTCCTAGTGCTGGGATGATAGGTGTGAGCCACCACGCCCGGCTATGTATTACTTCTTATTCCTTATTATTACCACAGAAAGATATAAGTGAAAAATATAGGTAAACTAAAACTTCCACTTTAAGCAAAATCAGAAGATCCCTCTGAAATATGGACAAAAGGTTTAACCAAGGTATAAATTGGAACTATCCATAACTCCCAGATATTATAAAGCTCGGTGTTCCACAGAAGCTAAGCCTCACAAAGTTACTCAGAAATTTCCATTTTGGTATGTTTCTGACACAAAGGCTTCTAAAGGGTGCTAAACTGAAAAATTTTTCATGATATCAAAAAAAATTTGTTGTTTTTCTTTTTGAAGATAGGGTCTCAGTTTGTAGTTGTATTGTTGTATGTAGTTACTGGGATCGAACCAGGGACCTTGTGCTTGCTAGGCAGGTGCCCTATATTTCTAGCCCAATATCAAAATTTTAAAGCAAGTTGGCTGGGCGTGGTGGCTCACACCTGTAATCCCAGCACTCGGGAGGCACAGGCAGGAGGATTGCTGAGTTCGAGGCTTGCCTGGACTACATAGTGAGCTCAGAGCCAGCCTGAACTACAAAGCAAGACCCTGTCTCAAAAAAAAAAAAAAAAATTTAAAGCAAGTTGTATCACTCAGACATTAACTTGAACATTGTTTCATCTTCAGTAACTCACTAAGCTTCTTTAGCTACTTCAAAAAGGTACAGTATTATAATACTTTTCTCCTTCCAGATATAATTAAATTTGATGCTGTAAATGAGAAAACAACCTTTGTATGATTCATCCCAAATTTTTTAGTACTGCTTATAATCTTTAAAGTAAATACATCTAGCAGGGCGTGGTGGCTCATGCCTGCAACCCTAGCACTCAGGAGACTGAGGCAGGAGGATTACAAGTTCCAGGGCAGCCTCAACTACATAGTGAGTTCAAGGCCAGCCTGATCTACACAGAAAGATCCTGTCTCAACCTTCCAACCCCAAAAAGTTAATATGGCTAGAATATCACCTGCTTTTACATATATCCTGAACACAATTTCTTACATCAAAAGAATAAGATAGTTTAAAATAATCGCAATAATCTTTTTAAGCATTTAGGTACATGCTTACTTTTTTTTTTTCTTTTTTTTTTGGTGTCCGGGATTGAACTCAGGACCTTGTCCTTGCAAGGCAGGTGCAGAAACTTACCATTTTTAAAACAAACAATGACCATGAGAAGCAGACAGTATATAAAATAAGGGTTTGTGGGGAATTGAGGCAAAGACAAAGGCATGATTTATATACTGAAATACTTGTCAGTCTAGTATCACTCACCTGGCCAGTTTTTTTCACCATTATGTTGTCACTATGTCTGTCACCAATCCCTAGAACATAAGAAGCTACACAGTAGCCAGCACAGGACAGAGTAAACTCTTCAATGGCTCGGTCCAGGTCATCACTAAAACAAAAGGAAAATAAATGCATACATACATACATACAAGAACCAACAGAGGTGTTCAGCCTATAAATATATGAGATAAGACCCAAAGTACACTTGTATTCTTTTTAATTGTGAGAACTTACAGAACGATACTGCTAAAACTATACTGAAAGAATACACTGAGTTGGTCAAAGGAGAGGAGTCAGACTTACTTCAAAAACATTAGAGAAAAAGGCCTGAGCCATTCAAATTTCTATGTCCTACAACTAATATTTCAATGGCGATGGGTTTGGGTTCACATGTACAACAGTAAGAAGTATCCACACTTTTCTGGATTGTTCCCAGTACAGTACTGTGAAACTCCTTCATATCCCATATACTAATGCTTATCCAGAACCATAACCACAGATAATAGAATTCTAAGAACTGTATTTTTTAGTGTACAGAAATAACATTCTAAAACTCATTTATTTCCATCATAAAAATAATCTATTAAAAATTTATGATTAACTTCATATAGTCACAAAATTACAGAAATTAATGCACCTAAAATAATTATTATGCTACTTTAAAAATACTTAAATTCTTACATTGTATTGTAATTTTATTGCAGGGCTGCTAAAATTTGTTCTAGATAAAGAAGAATTCAATGTTAACTAACCATGAAATTTTAGGAAGGCCTATGTGTTATTTTTTAAATTTTTTTTTATTTTTTATTTTTTGAGACAGGTTCTCACTTTGTAGTTCAGGCTGGCTCTGAGCTTACTATGTAGCCCAGGCAAGCTCTGAACTGAGCAATCCTCCTGTCTCTGCCTCCCAAGTGCTGGGATTACAGGTGTGAGCCACCACACCCCGCACTGTGGTATGTGGTATTGATTGCTAATGGGCGTGAGTCTCCACACCCAGCATTGTATGTGGTTACCAGGGATTGAATTCAGGACCTTGCGCTTGCGAGGCAGGCACCGGAACCACTGAGCTAACCCTCCGGCCCAGGCCTATATGTTATTATGTTCTCATCCGAAATGAAGCAATAAATAAAATTAGTATTTATTCTATGGCACCAATGATTTCTTTGCAGAGAATAGTTATTGCCTCTTTGTACAGAAAAAGGATTATTAAATACAATAAACTAACCCAGAATTGTATTCTTTCAGCCAGTTCAGAAGGGCATCTTTATTGAAGGCTGCTGCAGCAGCCACATTGCTACTGTTCAGCTGAATGTCAGCAATTGTCTCCGACGTGCTCACAACTTCAATGAGGCCAGAGCGATCACCTGTTGCTAAACAGCCATAAGGCAGCATCCTGAAAGGAAAAATAATGGGCCTAACAGGTCATATTTTCCTTACATGAAACATTGTTTTTCCTTTCATTTAAAAACAAGTTTGATTATTAGCAATATGCTTGCCATTACTTATTCCTATAAAATGCCATATGGAAAAAATACTCTACCTTTTGTGAGGGAATAAAATTCTTGCCAATAGATGGAAATGGTTTAGCAAATTTCTAATATTCCAGCTAATTATTCTGGTAAAACATTCCATTTACTTGTATAAGAATACAGAAGCATGGTGTATTACAGAAAAGCCCTTCATTTTCACCCTTCAGTAAGAAGGGGATCATCCTTTATGGAACACATAAGTAGATACAGGTACCAGGCTAAACATTGTACATGTTATCTTTAAGGAAAACTTCAAACTCCACAACCTTAAGGTCAATTTTAACTCCTCTCTCTTTTTCCCTGTTTATCTGCCCTGAAAATGTATACAGTCTAAGTTACTTATTCGTTCCCACCTGTCCTCAGCTAACACTGTAGTCCAAGTCACCATTAATCTTTATCTGAGTAATTCAACAGTTTCTAAATTGGCCAACCTCATAGTCTATTTTTTTTTTTTTTGAGACAGGGTCTTGCTTTGTAGTTCAGGCTGACCCTGAGCTCACTCTGTAGCCCAGGCAAGCCTGGAACTCAGCAATCCTCCTGTCTCTGCCTCCCGAGTAGTGGGATGACAGGTGTAAGCCTCCACACCCTGCACTGTGGTATGTTGTACTGATTGCTAGTGGGTATGAGTCACCACACCCGGTATTGTTGTATGTGGTTACCAGGGATTGAACCAGGGACCTTGATCTTGCTAGGCAGGCACCGGAACCACTGAGCTAAATCTCTGGCCCTTCAGTCTATTCTTAATGCAACAATTTCACAATCTATATCCTACCCCTAATCAAAATTTCTGCAATAGCTTCCCAGCTTAGAGTGAAAGTCAGTATGCTTATAGTGGTTCACAGGGCCTTCTTCGGTCTGGTTCCCTTTTGACTTTTCTACTTCTCTCATTGCTAATTTTGGTTCTAGCACACTGGCATCCTTGCTGTTCCTCAAACATGTCAAACAATTCTTTACCATTCATTTACATGTATGGTTTGGCTCTTTAGAATATTCTTTATAAAACATCTACATGGGTTGTCTCCTTTCCTCTTTGATGTCTTTGTTAAAATGTCAGTAACTCAGCAACAATATCCTGGATCCTACTTTAGACAGTATTATTCCCAATGCAATACTCACTCTCCCTTCGGTGCTTTACTTTCCTGTATGTACCTTAATACAATCCAGCACCTTGTAAATTTTACTTGTTTGTTTGTTTGTTTTCCCTATTACGATGAAAATTTATCAGGCATACTTTATTCACTACCATAAGTGCCTGAGAATGTGCCCGGGACAAAAAGATACAATTTTGAATCAATAAACAGTATAAAATAACAAAATCCCTGAAAGTAAGTTCACAATTTTACAAAACTAAGACCTGCCAAAGTCACATATTAAATTAAGTGAAGATCCAAAACTTAAAACTAGGATGTCTCAAACCTTTCCCCCTACCCCACCCTCGGGCTTAAACCAAGGCTTTTGCTTTTTTTTTTTTTTAAAGACAGGGTCTTGCTTTGTAGTTCAGGCTGGCCCTGAGCTCACTATGTAGCCCAGGCAAGCCTAGAACTCAGCAATCCTCCTGTCTCTGCCTCCCGAGTACTGGGATTACAGGCGTGGGCCACCACGCCCAGCATTTTTGGGATCTAACTCAGGACCTTGCACTTGCAAGGCAGGCACTGGAACCACTGAGCTAAATCTCCAGCCCTGTGCCTGAACTTTAAATCTTCCTGCCTCATCCTCCCAGAGTGCTAGGATTACAAGTGTGCATCACCACAACCAGCTAGAACCATCTTTTAAATGTAATAGTTTCCAGAGTCACTATGTCATAAACTGCTTCTTACATAAATAAAAGGGGTTAAAGGGAACTGAGGTAGATGAAGAAATGCTGCACGTTTTACAATGATGGAGTAATGAGGTCCAATGTGACATCAACAGGTCTGCATAGTGATTTCTTTGTCCTAGATTGAAATCTGACCTCCTTACAGAGGATCATAAACTATCTGGAGATACCAACTTTAACTGAACAGGTGGTTCAGTTAAATTTCTCTCAATGTACAAAGGCTGGTAGTTTATCAGAGATGAGACTCAACGTTTTCAATGACTAGCCATTAAGTGGCTATCAACATATACTGTAGATAATTTTAGAGATGAATTTAAATAATTTTTGCTAAGCTAAGCAGCAGCATTTTGCTTTGTTTGGCACTTATGTGATCCCTAGTAAAGATAAAAATCTTTTCAGATCTCTTTTGGCCATTTTAATAAGATTTTCTTATTGGCTATCTACATTGCTTGACTTATTAGGATTTTCAACATTTTCTGTAGAGATTTATATGAGTTCTTTATTTACTAGTTTTTCTCATTTTGGTTGTAAATATTTTGTAAAACATAATTAAGTAACTTGAAAAATAGAAGATTCAAATAAAAATCAGTACTATAGAAAATATAATGGACAGAATTTATGGGCTCAAAAAATAGTCGGGCACAACTATGTGACAGACATGTTGTCAAACGGTGAAGCAAACAGGCAGGCCCTGACCTCACCAAGCTTCCAAAGCACAAATATACAATGGAAATACAACCTCTGTGTGAGGAGGAGCTGACAGGAAAACACAGCAGGAGTCAAGAAAGACCTCTAGAGTAGGAAGGACAGGAGGGCTGGAGGAGAGTGCAAGTGAAGCACAAAAGCAAGGTGAGGAGAAGACAGTTAAGTGCTAGAGACCATGCGGGGCTCTGTAGGCCATGAGACTTCTGTCATCCTGAAAACACTTGAACTTTATGAAAGATGAGAGAGGAGAGGGAAAGAGAAGGAGCATGAGTGGGAGGGAGCAGGAGGGAATAGATGAGTGTGTTAGTGCACATAACACCAACATCAAAAAGAACATAATTGGTTTCTAAAGTTCCTTCTAATTACAGTTTTATCAAAATAAAGTTGGAAGCAGAACTCTCAGATTAAATCCTGACAGAATGGTATGCCAGTGGATTGGTTTACACCTATATTAACTAATTTACTTCTCCTTTAAGAAATTTATCCCTCAATAAGAAGGATAGCTTTGAAGTGTGAATGTTTTTACTGACACCCTTATCTTTATCATGATACAACACATGTAAAGCAAACACTGTCAGGTTAAAGTGCACTTTCTCACTTTCCTGCATCTCATCCACCCCTCTTGCAGCCAGAATAGGCACAAATCCAACAACTTCCTCTGCAAAAGCAGGGGGCCATGAAAGCATTCAGAGACTTGAGGATGGAACATTCACACGGGAAGGAAAAAACATCCTTGTCAGAGACAATTTGACAGAAGTCAAGCTGGGGACAAGCTCTAGAAGCCCTCATCTTGTGAACCAGGCCTTCCTTGCACTGAACAAAACTTCTTATAAAGGCCAGGATGACACTCTCAGCACCTTCCTTTCTCATATGCTTACTCTAAAGTCTGAATAGCACTTTATCCCACTGTCACCAAAGAAGGAGAGTGTAAAATATTTTACCTTATTCTTGCATGGTTTTCATATTCTTCCTTTACCACTCCAAGACTGGTGATACTAATATCATTAATTACCTTGTATTAACTTCTGCATAAATCTCTTAAAAGGGAGGTAAATTCCACTAGTGCAACTCAAATGTAAAACTGCGTGAAGACAACTATCACAAAACTGATTTCACATGTATCCGTGGGTGCAGCAAAGATGCAAAGAACTGTCAAACTATCAAAGGTCAGATTTACATGAAGATGATTTATTGCACTTGAAAGAAAGGACTACTATTTGTTTATGAAATGACTGTTTCTCAGCTTTTTGGCTAAAATAAAGTATTACCAAAGGTGGTCAAGAGATCTCAGCATATTGATGGCTTATAAATGTTATAATGTGATATGAAAGATGCAAGAGTATTCTGAAATAGAAGAAAGTTAAAATGTGTAACATGAATTTTTATTTATGAAAAAACAGCACTGTTAACAAGTATTAAAACAGTAATATACAGAAAGAGCTCAAAATTTGGGATTCAACTTAAAAGAGTGTGTGCTCCATGACCCAGTTTAACCTGAATAGTGGCCAAAAGAAAAACAAACACAACAGAACAGTAGAGCACATATATTTATAGAAACAATAAAAAAGGTTTGCTGAGAAAAAGACATTGGTTTGAAAATGAACTAAAAAAGAATTAAAGCCCTTAATTTTTTTTTTTAAACATGGGGTCAGAGGACAAAAAGTCACCAAAGATCACACTAGACAGACAAGTTCCTTTTTCTTGTTATATACATAATGTTTCCCAGCAGACAGCTGCAGAGTTTATTTCTAGCACTCTTACATTCGACTGCCTTTCTTCTTCTGAGGTCACAGAAAACTTCATTTGATACTAAATGTGTTTTATATATTTGGCTAAAATCAAAATTAAGAGATAATGGTTTCCATTTAGACTGAAGAGCTGAGAAGGCCAGGACCTATCTTTAACTCAGGTTTTCACAACTAAGTAAGACTCTTCATGTGGATGGAACCTGCAAATAGCAAACAATATCATGATGCTAACTTTGAGGAAAAACTAAGCCTAACCTTGAAGTTCCTCTTCTTTTTCCTGTTACCAAGAATACATTACTAGGGTTGGGGATTTAGCTCAGTGGTTCCCGCATCTGCCTTGTAAATGCATGGTCCCAAGTTGATCCCCAATAAACACATACCACAGTGCCAGGCGCGGTGACTCACACCCACCAGCATCAGTATCACACCACAGTGCTGGGCGTGGTGGCTCACGCCTGTCATCCCAGCACTTGGGAGGCAGAGGCAGGAAGATTGCTGAGTTCGCAACAGCTTGCCTAGACTACACAGTGAGCTCAGGGCCAGCCTGAACTACAAAGCAATACTCTTGTCTCAAAAAAAAAAAAAAAAAAAAAAAAAAAAAAAAAAAAAAAAAAGAAAAAGAAAAAAGAATATTTTACTAGCTGTTTCTGTTATATAGGAGAAGAAAATAAATTTTTGCTAGAAACTGGCCATATAGGAAGTATTCTGGACACTACAAACTTACTTTGCTATTGTAGCACAAAAGCAGCCACTAAAAATAAGGTAACTGTGTGCCAATAAAATTTATTTACCAAAACTCATTAACCCAGATTTTTTTAGGTTTATGGTTCTCAAGCAAAGATTTCTTATAATAATCCATTCCTCTTAACCATGCAGTATTCCTTTTTAGAGGCTGAACAACAAAAAAAAAAACTCCAACTATTGCTAACTACTGCAGCTACTAATTCTGTTGGAAATACTCCTAAATGTCACTATGGTAATCACGACATACTTTTTAGATGAATTCTTTGTCTTATTTTTGTCACATCTACAGTCCCATGAAAGGAAAAACAACCATAGCAAATTGCTCTTTCTACCTTTACAGAACTGGAAAATATGGTCTGGAAGGATTTAGAAGAAGAAACTTGTTTACTTCTTTCAAAATAGCAAAGTTAGGGCTGGGGATTTAGCTCAAGTGGTACCGTGCCTACCTTGGAAGCACAAGGACCCGACTTCAATCCCTGGTACTGCGCGCGCGCACACACACACACACACACACACACAACCCCAAAACACAAAAACAACCAACAACTAAAATAGCAAAGTTTGCTGGTTATGGTGGCATATACTATAATTCCAGCACACACTAGACTGAGACAGGAGACTTTCCATAAGTTCAAGGCCAGCCTTGACTGTATGGTGAGTTCAAAAAAAAATCCCCCCAAAAATTCTGGAAAATTTTTTGGGGAAAAAAGTTGGTATTTTGGAAGCACTGTACTTTGATAAACAAGGGGTTATCAGACATGTGTTACCACAATTGTTTCTCATTTAGATTAACAATAGATATTAATTTAGATTGACAGTCCTGGATCTGAATTGGTTCTGCTACTTATTACTTTTGTAAACCGTCCTTCACAATTTCTATCAATTTAATTTTTTCTTATTTTAAAAAGAAATAACCCAATCTCGCTGAAGTGTAACATTTACATGATATTACATATATGAAGAGATGAAGATAATGCATGGCAAACAATCGTTTCAACTTTGAAAAAAATTTAAAAAAAAAGAATTGGTTGGAACTTGATTCTTAATATCTGCTCAATTCTTTTTTTTTTCTTTTGAGACAGGGTTTTGCTTTGTAGTTCAGGCTGGTCCTGATCTCACTAAGTAGCCCAGGCAAGCCTTGAACTCAGCAATCCTCCTGCCTCTGCTGCTTCAGTGCTGGGATTAAGGCGTGAGCTGTGATCACGCTTGGCATTGTGGTATTGGTACTGACTGCTGGTGGGTGTGAGTCACCAGGTCTGGTATTTATGTGGTTACTGGGGGATCAAACTAGGGAAGTTGTGCTTGCTAGGCACCACTGAGCTAAATCTCTGGCCCTGTTCAACTCTTATTAAAGTCCACATCTAGCCCTTTTTTTGGAGTCTAAGCAACACTACAGTTTTAGAGTTGGTGAAGTTTAAATAAGAAAATGTATTTGAAGGACCTTAAAAATGCTACATTAAATACTATTAAGAAAAACAACTGATAATAACACAGAAAGGGACAGAATCAGAAGATATTTTAGAAATTTTGCTGTGAGACGAATGTAACACCAGACTAAGTAAACAAAAAAGTAAATTCATTAGAAACTTTACCGAAGGTCCAGACCAGCTTCTTTCCAGAGTAAATCCATCAAGCGCAGCATTTGAAGGGTCAACATATCTTGTCGTAAATCTAATGGGGAAAATTTGCTTATCTGTAAGTGCTGTTATTTTATGCCTTATAACAATATTGGGTAATTCAATTATGTTGAACTAAAAACTTTAATAAACATTGAGTACAATTTTAATACTGACATATTTACTATATAAAATCTGCTTACTGATTAGCATATCCTTACAATATTTATTTCAGAAACAAAATAAAAATATTTGAATTATTTACCATGTATTAAGTTATTATACTAATTGTACAAATGGGGGAAACTATCACACTGCATTTGAATTACACCATATTGTCAATTTTTTCCTTTCAGAAAGTTCTTATATATCACACAGCAGCTGTGTTATAGGTTCACAAAGCAATAACAGTTGAATTCAAATTTTTATATTCAAGAGGACTTTCAGGTGAAACAGTATGGAAAAGTACCGACCAATCATCTCAAAAGAATTACAAGAATCATACTATAGCAATATATGGACACCCATATTTATAAAAGCATAGTTTGTAATAGCTCAATATTGGAAATAGCCTAAATGCCCATCAACTGATAAATGGGTAAAAGAATGGTTTAAAAAAAAAACAAAAAAACACAATTGAGTACTATTCTGTCATAAAGAAGAATAAACCTGAGATATTTCCAGCTAAATGGATGCACTTTGAGGCAATACTGTTAAGTGAAATAAATTGGACATACATGTTTAAATATCACACTGTTTCTCTGGGTGTGAGAAACTGAAGGTGTAAATAAGGACCAAAATGTATAACACACTGAAAAATGGGAAGAAAATGTTCAAATGACAAGGGGAACAAGGGAAGGGGGAAGGGAAAAGGAAAGAAGGGGCAAGAAAAAAGAAAACAATGGAAACAAATGCTTTTGAATATAAGGAGGGGAAGGGTTGAAAGGGGGGTGGGAAAAAAAGAAGCAAGATACATCATCTACAGCTAAAATTCCCTATGATAAATGTTAACATTATATACATTTAAACAATAAATATTTTGCCAAAAATTAAAAAATGAAAAAAGAAGGAAGGGAAAGAAGGAAAAAAGGAAACAAAATTTTTGTGAATGAGGAAAAGAGACATTGAGGGGAGGGAAAAGGAATGGGAAAAAAGAACAATCAAGGTGTCCTATGATGAATGTGAACATTATGCATGTATAAAATGTACCAATAAACTTCGAAGAAAATCTAATGCCACTACTTCTCAAACTCTTCAATGAAATCGAAAGAGGAGCAGCGCTTCCAAATTCATGCTTCGAACCAACCATTACCATGATTCCAAAAGGAGAAAAAGACTCAACCAAAAAAGAGAACTATGGGCCAATCTCCCTAATGAACAATGATGTAAAAATCCTCAACAAGATACTCGCAAACAGAATACAGAGATTTTATCAAGAAGATCATACATGCTGATTCATCCCAGGAATGCAAGGATGATTCAACTATGTAAATCAATAAACATAATTCACTATATTAACAGACTCAAGAACAAAAACCATATGGTCATCTCAATAGATGCAGAGAAAGCATTTGACAAAAGCCAACACCCATTCATGATCAAAACCCTACAGAAAACTGGAATAGATGGACTTTACCTCAATTTAATAAAAGCTATTTATGAAAAACCAATAATCAGAATCATCCTAAATTGTCAAAAACTGAAACCTTTCACACTAAGATCAGGAACAAGACAAGGATATCCACTGTCACCATTCCTGTTCAAGGTAGTGCTAGAAACATTAGCCACAGCAATTAGACAAGAGAAAGAAATAAAAAGAATAAAGATAGGAAAGGAAGAAGTTAAACTGTCACTATTTGCTCATGACATGACACTCTATCTAGAAGAACCTAAAAACTCCAAACAACTGCCAGACTTAATCACCAAATTTAGTAGCAAAGCTGGATACAAGGTCAATGCTCAAAAATCAATAGCATTTTTTATATACAAATAACAGACTTATTGAGATAGAAACTGGGTTCTTTTCACAATAGCACCCTCCAAAAAAGAAATATCTAGGAATCAATCTAACAAAGGAGGTGAAAGACCTCCATTCTGAAAACTACAACACTCTGAAAAAGGAGACTGAAAAGGATATCAAAAAATGGGTAGGAAGAACCAACATCATCAAAATGGCTATTCTCTCACAACTACTATATAGATTCAATGCAACCCCAATTGAAATCCTAACAGTATATTTCACAGATCTAGAAAAAATCATCCAAAAATTCATCTGGAATCGCAAGAGACATAGAATAGCAAAATGAATTCTAGAAAACAAGGACATCGCAAGGGTATCACTATCCTCAATTTGAAACTATACTACAAAGCCACTGTGATAAAAGCAACATGGTACCAGCAAAGAAATAGACCCAAGGATCAGTGGAACAGACTAGAAGATTCAGAAACAACTCCGATACACTAAGTCACCTCATCTTTGACAAAGGAGCCAAATATCCCCAATGAAGGAAAGATAGCTTCTTTAAAAATTGTGCTGGTAAAATGACTTTACCCTGCCAAAGACTGAAGCTAGATCTATCTCTTTCACCATCTACTAAACTAAAATCAAAGTGGATTAGAGACCTAAATATTAAAACAGAAACTAAACCTGCTGGAAAACAGGTTAGGTAGTACTCTTTGAGACAATGGCTTAGGGAAAATCTTTATGAACAAAACCTCTACAGCATGAGACCTAACAGAAGAAATCAACAAATAGGATTTCATCTTATTAAAAAGCTGTGTAGCTGAGCATGGTGGCTTATGCCTATAATCCCAGCACTCAGGACGTGGAGGCAGGATTGCTGTGAGTTTGAGGCTTGCCTGGGCTACATAGTGAGCTCAGTGCCAGCCTGAACTACAAAGTGAGACCCTGTCTAAAAACAAAAAAATCTTCTGCACAGCAAAAGAAACCACTGACAGAGCTAAAAGACAACCATAAATATGGGAAAAAAATCATTACCAACTATTCCTCAAAGGGCTACTGTCTAGAATATATAGAGAGCTTAAAAAAAAATCAGCCCTTGTGAATTTGAAGACCCAATTCAAATATAGGCATCTGAAATGAACAGACATTTTTCAAAGAAAGATGTAAAAGCAGCTATGAAGTGTAAGAAGAATTGCTCAACATCACTGGTCATTTGAGAGGCAGATGAAAACAACACTGAGATTTCAACTCACTCCACAAAGAATAGCTGCTATTTTGAAATTAGCCTGTAACAAATGCTGGTGGACCCTGCTATTCCCCTACTGGAGATATGGATCAAAGAATTACAAAATTCATATCACAGTGACACATGTGCACCTATGTTTATAGCACCTTAGTTCATGATAGCTAAATCCTGGAAACAACCAAAATACCCATCAACTCTAGACTGCATAAAAAAAGATGTGGGGTTTTTAAAAAATAAAATGGGAGTATTACTCTGCCATAAAAAACGATAATTTTGAGTCATTTATACTCAAATGGACATACCTTAAGGACATATTCGTAAGTGAAATAAATAGGTCACAGATATGTACATATTGTATTTTTTCTCTGGTATGAGAAACTGAAGATGTAAATAAGTTCTAGAATGCATGACAGGTATTATGAAAAAGTAAATATTCAAAGGGAAATGGGTTAAGGGGTAAGTAACAAGGGGAAAGTAAACTGATGGTAAATAAAAGGAAACAAAGCCTGTGCATATAGGGGCAAGGGGTTGTAAGGTGGGGCAGGGGAAGGGGAAAAATAAGAATTATGTCATGTCATATACTGGTACCAATTCTCAATGTTGAGCAAAACCATGATGTGTATATACAATGTATCAATAAAGATTCAAATACAGGGCCAGAGATTTAGCTCAGTGGTTCCGGCACCTGCCTAGCAAGTGCAAGGTCCGGAGTTCTATCCTGGTAACCACATACAGCAATGCTGGGCATGGTAACTCACACCCACCAGCAATCAGTAACACATATCACAGTGCCAGGTGCACCTGTCATCCCAGCACTTGGGAACCAGAGGCAGGAGGACTGCTAAGTTTGAGGCTTGCCTGGGCTACATAGTGAGCTCAGGGCTAGCCTGAACTACAAAGCGAGACCCTGTCTCGGAAAAAAAAAAAAAAAAAAAATTCAAATAGAAAAAAATGTACCAATATACTTAAATTGTGGGGTTTTTTTTGGTGGCACCAGGGATTGAACTCGGGAACCCTGTGCTTCCAAGGTAGTTGTGGTACCACTTGACCTAAATCCTCAGCTTATACACTTAATTTTTTAAAAATGGCATTTTGTAGGTTTTAGTTATTACTGTGCAGTCAAGTGGCATTAAATTTCTAGCGAAACACTATTAATTCTTTATAAGCATTCATACATGTATACTAAACATATTATAAGTACACTTATTTATCACTTAACTCCCCACAATAATACTGGCATGCATCTCTTACAATCCTCATGGACATCAAAAAGCTGCAGCTGAATGAGTTTTACAGGACTTGCTTATAATTACAGAACTATTAAATCATGACTACATTTTTCTTGGTCATTATTTCAGAGGCATTTCTTTTGTAGAGTTTAGATCAAATAGAGTTTGATATACAAAACTATAGCAGTAAAATCACTGCTATCATTAAAACAGAATGTATGAAAACATTATTAAAATATTTGTTTATACTTTACAATCTATATCAAAGGAATAGCCTATGTATTTTATAGGATGAAATAAAAGAAAGTAACAGTGAATTATAAGTACAGGATTTATTTTCCGGTGAGGAAAAAAGGGGAGAAGGATTTGTGACATGTTGAATCTGACCTTATGACCAATGACACCCATTTCTTGGTTTACCAACTATTACACATTCACATACACCTTTCATATAAAGCAAATTACCAGCAAATGAAAAGCTCTAACAAACTGGATGGTATAAAAACGTTACAACTTACCGTCACCATTCTTAAAAATCACTCCCACTGAATCCTCACCAAATACCTTATTAGTATATACAAGCCACAAAGGCTTCATTTTGGAATCCATGTATTTGCACTTTTCAATACTGTAACCAAATAAAGAGACAATTAGCCCATTTCAATGTGATAACATGGTAAAATTGTAAGTTGACCTGATACATTAGACTTGGGAAAGCCCTTCACTTGTCCCTTCAGGTTCTGCAGAAGTTAAGAGTTAGAAGACTTTCTTCTCTGTAGAAAAATAACCCTGAGGATGTCTTTGATTGGCCAGTACTGATACCAGGTGGGCAGGACTCAAAACCCTGGAATCTGCCCTTTTCACTTCTTCCACTTACAACTTCTCATTTCCATATATAGTGGACTTTCAAGTTACAACTGGTCTGATTATATATATATATATATATATATATATATATATATACATATATGTATATATGTATATATATATATATATATATATATATATATAACACACACACATACACTCACAAATTGGGTTCACTAGGTTAACAGAAAATTAATCTGCCTCTTGTTATTTATAGCGTGCACCCAGGTAAACATCCAGATCTCAGCTGTATTGACTTATAGTCAACTTGAGTTACAATTACCCAAGGGAACTGATTAAAGTTCATAAATCAAGGGTCCACTGTGTTTCCCTGTTATATTTACTGAATAAAAAATTAAAAATGTATCAATATCAACATTGATCAATAATATAAGATTGATTTCTTTAAGAAGGTTCAATTTTGAATACTGAAAACACATTTCTTCCACTATTATATTTGTACGAGTAAGAGAACTTTCTTTTTTTTTTTTTAGACAGGGTTTCGCTTTGTAGTTCAGGCTAGCCCTGAGCTCACTATGTAGCCCAGGCATGCCTCAAACTCAACAATCTTCCTGTCTCTTTCTCCCAAGTGCTGGGATGACAGCTATGAGCCACCATGCCCAGTACTGTGGTATGTGGTACTGATGGCTGGTGGGCATGAGTCATCAAACCCAGCATTGTTGTATGTGGTTACTGCGATAGAACTCAGGACCTTGTGCTTGCTAGGCAGGTGCTGGAACCACTGAGCTAAATCTCTGGCCCATGAGAAATAACTTTTATAAATTCATTTAAAAATCTCATTTTGAAGGATTGCTGAGTTCAAAGCTTGCCTAGGCTACATAGTGAGCGCAGAGCCAGCCTGAACTACAAAGTGAGACCCTGTCTCAAAAAAAAAAACAAAAACAAAAAAAAACAATTCATTTTGAAATAGAGTCAGCTGAGTGTGGTGGCACAATCCTATAATCCCAGCACACAGGAGGATGATGCCAGCCTGGGCTATATAGTCCAAGACCATCCTAGAGTACCTACTAAGACCTAGTCTCCAAAAAAAGAGAAAAAAAAGTCAAGTCAACTCAATTAATAGATGGTTTCCAAATATTTTTTCATAAAGGATTTTCAACCTTAGAAACTGTAATACAGAGAATTTAATTATATATAACAGAGGAAATTACCTTTTAACTTTAATCTGACATCAGAGAAAACTTTCAAGGTTTACTTTCTTTCATTATATTCTATTTAGTGGGGTTGAAACCCCTCCCTTACACACACACAGTCACTCAAAAATCCTTTCTGGAATGTATTTTTCAAGGGAGACTGACTGTACAAAGCCCACAGGATCACTTACTAGAGCTCTGAGAGGATGATACATGGATTCAGAGGCGACTGTAGATCAGAGAGGGCTTCCCGGTAAGCATTCTGTTTTAAACAAGTGTGCATGGCTTCTTTCCCTTTGGCTCTGTTTAACTTCACCGCATTCAGTTTGATTAAACTATTTAAAGTTTTTAATTTATTGAGGGCTTCAACCTGAAAAATAAGTTTCCCCACCCAAACATCATTTATGGTTAAAAATAATAGTATAATATTGTGTGAACACATTATTCAAAAAATACTCTCTCAACAGACATACATATCCACACACACAAGTTGAAATAAAAACTGGCCAATGACAAATATTTTACATACAATTAAATTACAAAATTATTTTTCACTTATTACTTATAGCATCATTTAAAATTTTTCTTTAAATCTTTTTAAGTAAAAACTTGAAGTCAGGGAAAAGTAACAGATGTAATTGTGAGTATGCAAGGAGATAAGTATGAGGCTTCAATTACTTACAACTTGGCTCACTAACCTCCAGAATTTGAAACACCTTGAATATAAACCATTCCATTTGGCCTAAACAACCACATGATAAGAGAAAAAGCTATATAGAAATAACCCTGAGGTTCCTAATATTTAATCTTAATATGTACTACTTATCATCAGTCTTGTGTATATCAGAATATACACCTTTATTAAAAGGAGCTAGTAAGAGGGGCCGGAGATTTAGCTCAGTGGTTCAGGCACCTGCTTCGCAAGTGCAAGGTCCTGAGTTCGATTCCAGTAACCACATACAATGCTGGGCATGGTGACTCACACCTGTAATTCCAGCACTCCGGAAGCAGAGGCAGGAGGATTGCTGAGTTCGAGGCTTGCCTGGGCTACATAGTGAGCTCAGGGCCAGCCTGAACTACAAAGCAAGACCCTGTCTCAAAAAAAAAAAAAAAAAAATGGAGCTAGTAAGAATTACTATGTCTTTAGTATTTCCAGATCTAATTACTTGTTTTTGTAATGAGGTAACTGGCTATCAAATTTATTGAATAAAAAAAGTACATGGTAGATTAACAATAGCCAACTAAATAAAAATCATTATGGATAGTTCAACTTTATTGCTTAATAACTGCCAGTCTCTTAATAAAATCAGGCCAGAGATTTAGCTCAGTGGTTTCACTGCCTACCTAGCAAGTGCAAGGTCCCTGGTTTGATCCCCATAACCACACACAACAATATGATATTAGACGTGGTGACTCATGCCCACCAGCAATCAGTACCACACCCCACAATGCTGGGCGTGGTGGCTCACACCTATAATCCCAGCACTCGGAGGCAGAGGCAGGAGGATTGCTGAGTTCGAGGCTTGTCTGGGCTACATAGTGAGATCAGGGCCAGCCTGAACTGCAAAGTGAGACCCTGTCTCCAAAAAAAAAAAAAAAAAAAAAAAAAGGTAAATAAAATCTAACTACACAGTAACAACTTCAGCTGCCCATAAATGAGAAAGAGCATTTGAGTATTGCTAAAATTAGATATAACTAATTATAAGAACACTGATATCTATATATCTACATATCTATCTATATAATGTAACAAACTTAACAAGTATAAAACAAATGTAATAAATGCATGGCTTGAAATTCCATGGACAGAAATTTATTTATATCATGCTTTTTCTTTTTTGAGTCAGGGACTCGCTTTGTAGGTCAGGCTAGCCCTGAACTCAATATGTAGCTGAGGCTGGCCTTGAACTCATGGCAATCCTTTGGCTGCTGCCTACCAAGTGCTGGGATTACAGGCGTGAGCCATCACGCCTGGCATTACTGTATGTGATCTAATTTGGGACCTTACATTTGCTAGGCAGACACCGGAATCACCGAGCTAATCCCTGGCCATGCTTTCATTTTCTTTTTCTTTTTCATTATTTTATTTTTTAACTTTGCTTCCACACAAGAAAAGTAATACTGAACCCAAGTATTACCATTTCTACAGAGGCACTGAGACCTGCCTCAGAAATCTATGAAGGTTTGATGCAGCTTGATGATAAAATCAAAATGAATGAAGTCTGCAAAGTTAGTCATCCATCAAAACCATAACTCTTAACAATTTTAGGAGCTCTAAACACTGGTAGCAAAGGAACCAGATATAAAACAAGCTATACAGACAGAAACCTCTACTTCCTATTTGAATTTATTTGGTGTTTGTTTAGTTGGGAATTTTCATACCCCAGATCTAACTGTGTTGATATCCATTTTCTGGGACAGTATCCTGAGTGGCCACAAACCAAATATTTTAAGTGTTTCACTATAATTTTTTCTTTTTCTCAGTATTGGGATTATACCCATGAAGCACTGAGCTACATTTCCACTCTATTTTATTTTTTTACTTTGAGACAAAGACTTGGTAAGGTGACCAGACTGGCCTTGAAATTGCAATGTTCCTGTCATGGCCTCCCTAGAAATGAGATTAGTGATATATTCTACCATATTGCTTTTCTATGGGTTTATAAGGAGAAAAACTACCAGGTAAAGGTACAGTGTTCCTCTTACCATCAGTTTTCCCAACAGTCAAGAAAAAGCACAAGAATCTCTCTGTATCAGTATATCAATGGTGGCAAACCTATGGCAGGCATGCCTTAGTAGGCTGTTTGTTGGAAATGATGTATCCTTTGTTACTAAAGAAAGTCACGCTGAGGTTCTTGGCAAAACAGTATAATATGCAGTGTGGTAGGATTACATGGGTGAGGAATATGGTTACATGATGAAATCAGTTAAGTAGGAAACTAATTAAGACCTTGCAGAATTTGGCAGAAATTTTGGATTGTATATTCAATGTAATGAAAAAAATATTTCACAGATTTAAAAAAGGAAAATGACAGTATAATATCCAACAAAGATCACTTATCAGTTGTATTGAGAATGGGGTGGAGGAAGAATGAGAATAAGGGGCTCAATTAAGGAGGTTAATGATATTCACATAAGAGAGGATAATGGATTGAACTAAGACAACACCATAAGCATGAGATATAGACAGGTGTGAGATATACTTTAAAAGACTACAAAATTAAGAGTCTTACTAGTTGTTGCAAAGATAAGTGGCTCATGGGCTGGAGATTTAACTCAGTGGTTCCGGCACCTGCCTTGCAAGCGCAAGATTCTGAGTTTGATCCTGGTAACCACATACAATGCTGGGCATAGTGACTCATGCCCACCAGCAATCAACACCACATACCGCATTGCTGGGCATGGTGGCTCACACCTGTCATCCCAGCACTCGGGAGGCAGAGACAGGAGGATTGCTGAGTTCGAGGCTTGCCTGGGCTACATAGTGAGCTCAGGGCCAGCCTGAAGTACAAAGTGAGACCCTGTCTCAAAAAAAAAAAAAAAAAAAAAGTGGCTCATAGCTAAGTTATTAACTATGAGCATCATGGGCTTTCCAAAAGGATATGCTCAGACATAATTACTTTAACACTGGAAGAAGTCCTAAATATTAACAACATACAATGGAGACTGAACTATAAAAAGAGACCCTGCCTCAAAAAAAACCCCCAAAAAACAAAAACAATAAAACTAAAAACATCCAATGGAACCTTATGAGTTTCTCTAACAATGAAAATATTAGAAAAATGCATTATAACCAAACCAGTATAGATTCTTGATATAAAAATAGGGTAGGAAAAAATAGCGTAGAAGATCAGAGAGGTGTGGAGTGAGTGAAAAACGAGGCATGAAGAAATAAAAGGCTTTTAAGTGAAATAAACAGGTTAAAAGAGATGGCAAAGTAGGGGTGCTTTTGCCACAAGGCAGAGATACTGTACCAGAAAACACAATCTGCAGATTTTAATACCATACAAAATTTCAGTTAAGTGGACTGAACATACAGTACTGGTTTCAGAATGTATCAGCAAGATGAAACTATGCTGATAATCTTTAGTAGTCATCATTTAGCTTGTGCTCTGATGCTTCCTCTATCACTGTATCTGGGTGGTAAGCTTTCAGGATTCATCTCCAACCTGCACCCACAGATGACCTAGCCATAATGAAGATAGTAACTCCTTCAATACTTTTACCAGTGCTGATGATATCTATGAATTATCCTATATGAAACCATGTTTCTTTCTCCTAACCATCCACCAAAGCAACTACATTGGGAAAAAGAAATATTCAGACTTTCGAGGGGCCACCAGACAATGGGTTTGGATTAATACTAAGTCCAGGAGACCTAAAAGGCCATTGTGGTCAACCATGCAGAGTACGGACTTATGGAGGTCAAGTATCAATGTATTTTAGCACAGGACTGTTTGAAATGCATCCTGTTTTTACCTTCTCAGCTTCTGAAGGCATAATCAGAACAAACTTAATAGCTGTTAGAATCTCTATACCAGTTCCCTGACTTGTGGTTCACCTGTTCCTCTTATGGTTACAAAAGGATAGGTAGAAGCCTTTAGAACTACCTCTACCTAGCAATATACAGTGGACTCTCAAGTTAAGACCAGCTTGACACATAAACAACTTGAGTTAATTAGGATAATGGCAGATTAATCTGACTCTTGTTATCTACAATATATACCCAGGTAAACATCCAGATCTCAACTGTAAAAGTTGAGCTACAACCAACTTGAGTTACAATCAACCCTTGGGAACAGACTGTGTTCATAAGTCAACAGTCTACCTTTTTTTTTTTTTTTTTTTTTTGCGACAGGGTCTCACTTTGTAGTTCAGGCTGGCCCTGAGCTCACTATGGTGCACAGGCAAGCCGCCGCGAACTCAGCAATCCTCCTGTCTCTGCCTCCCGAGTGCTGGGATTACAGGTGTGAGTCACCACGTCTGGCATTGTGGTATTCAGTGTTGATTGTTGGTGGGCGTGTCTCCACGCCCAGCATTATATGTGGTTACCGGGGATTGAACTCAGGACCTTGCGCTTGTGAGGCAGGCGCCGGAACCACTGAGCTAACCCTCTGGCCCCAACAGTCTACTTTAAAAAAATTTTTTTAAAATTAGAATCCTTATTGGTACATTATATATACACATTGTGATCACATACAATTTTTTTTTTGTTTGTTTTGTTTTGTTTTGTTTTTGAGACAGGGTCTCTCTGTAGTTCAGGCTGGCTCTGAGCTCACTATATAGCCTAGGCAAGCGTCGAACTCAGCAATCCTCCTGTCTCTGCCTCCCGAGTGCTGGGATTACAGGCGTGAGCCACCATGCCCGGCTACAATTTTTTTTTTTTTGAGACAGGGTCTCGCTTTGTAGTTCAGGCTGGCCCTGACATCTCTATGTACCCCAAGCGAGCCTCGAACTCAGCAATCCTCCTGCCTCTGCTTCCCGAGTGCTGGGAGTGAGCCACCATGCCCTGCACTGTGGTATGTGGTACTGACTGCTGGTGGGCATGAGTCTCTACACCTGGTATTGTTGTATGCAGTTACTGGATTGAATCAGAGACCTTGTGCTTGCTAGACAGGCACTGGAACCAATGAGCTAAATCTCCAACCCAATCACACACAATACTGAGAATTTTTACCAGCATATGACACAATTTAATTCTCATTTCCCACCCCCCCTCTACAACCCCTCGCCCCTTTATACATAAGCTTTGTTTCCCTTTTTTTATTACCATCGTATTTTTTCTTCTCCAAGGATCCATTTTAATAAAACAAAATCAGTACTGCATTAATGATGAGAATGAAGAAATTAATGCTACTATGAAAGATCTTGAATGATGCAGGAATTCCCAGTACAATTCTGTTCAATTTGTAATTATCTACACAAATCAGTATAAATGATATAAAATAGACCATACTGAGATTACTACAACTGTCAGCAATAACTCCCAGAAGATTCTGAGTTTGATCCCTGGGGCGCGCGCATGCGCGCGTGCACACACGCATATAGGTGCACGCACGCACGCACGCGCGCGCACACACACACACACACACACACACACAAAATACCCATGGCAAAGAACTTTAGTTTACAGCTACAGAAACTTAGATTTGAAACAATTCTGTCACAACAGTTCCAAGTCTTTAAGGAAGACCTTTAATCTTGGGTCCTCAGTTTGACCTCTATCAAATACAGACAGCATCAGTAACTGCATCATGGCTTATTAAAAGAAGGTACCTTTATCTAGCTACCCCCACATGTTATGGGCCCGGGGTGAGAATATATAATACCTGTCTGGCAGGTTAAAATAAGGTAACATTACAGTACTTGGTAGGTTTCTTGTCATATGGTTAAACATCTAATAACTTACAGTATTATCAGTAATTTCTCAGTGCAAGAGCATATCACACATATGTGCAATATGTACATATTATTTGTACATAAGGTTTGAAAGGCAACTTCAGGATTCTGATGGTTACATTTATTTTCTCATTTGTTTATTTTGGTTTTGAGACTGGGTCTTGTATAGTTCAGGTAGGCCTCAAACTCATGGTAATCCTCCTGCATTAGGCTTCTGTGTGGTGGGATTACAGGCATGTACTACTATGCCCAGCAAGACTTCTAAATTGTAGAAATTATAACAGCTTTGGATTTATAACTCAAAATATTTGTCTTAATAAATGATGCTGGGAAAACTGGCTGTGCACATGCTGAAAATTAAACCTAGACCTGTATCACTCACCATGCACTGAACTAAAATCAAAATGGATCAAATATCTAAATATAGAATGGAAAAAAAATCTTACCAGGTACTCTTCAGGCAGAAGACAAAATACATAAAACAAACAAACAAACAAACCAGACCCTCCCCAAATTTAAAGACTCAGTCCAAAAATGGGCATTTGGAATGAATATATACTTCTCAGATGAAAAAATACAAATAGCAAATAAATAATGAAAAGAATGTTGAATATCACTGCTCATTTGAGAAATGCAAGTTAGAACAACACTGAGATTCCATCTCACTCTAGAAAGAATAGTTATTATCAAGAAATCAACCAACCAAAAACAAATGCTGGCAAGGCTGTGAGGGGAACAGGAACACTTCTTCGTTGCTAGTGAGTGTGAACTGGTACAATCACTATGGAAATCAGTGTGGACAGTCCTCAAAAAACTAAAACTAGAGGTTTCATTTGACCTAGGTATTCTTCTTTCAAGTGTCTTCCCCAGAGTTAAAAATGACATAGCACAGTGACACTGTATATTCATGTTTTATAGCAGCACAATTTATAATAACTGAATCTTGGAAATACTCCAGATGCCGAACAGATGAATAGATAAAGAAAATGTGGTATTTATAAATGAGTACTACACTGCCACGAAGAAGAAGGAAAAACCTGAGTTATTTGTAGGAAAATGGATGTAACTCAAGACCATAATTTTAAGTAAAATATATCAGACACACAAGTTTAAAAACAGTATTGTTTCTCTTGCATGAGAAACCCAAAGTATACATAAGGACCCACATAATGGAGGATAGATATTAGGAATTAGGAGAAATATCTTCAAATGGGAAGGAGAACAAGGACAGGGATAAAAGAAAGTGAAAAGGAAAAAAAGCATGCACTGAAAAAGTTATAAACAAAGCTTTTGTAAATGGCAAAGGAGGAGCTGATGGTTGGGGAGGAGAAAGGGGAAAAAAAATCAAGATATATTATGTACAGGTACGAATTTCCTATGATGAATGTGATTAATATGTATGACAAATATGTACTAATAAACACACAGTTAAAATATCTATCTAAAAATGTGGCACAACATGTGAATCATAAATAGTATGCTACCTAGAAAGTTCAGGGATATGAAAAAACAGGGTTTAAAAATTTCATAAACACTGCCAAAAGCACTATCATACCCATCATTAAACATATCTAAACAAGGACACTTAAAATTTAAGGCATGCTGTTAACATACAAAATCTGAGCGCCTTGGCTAACTATGTTTGATGGAGCATTTGTTTACTTTTTTTTTTTTTTTTTGAGACAGGGTCTCACTTTATAGTTCAGGTTTTGTAGCCTAGGCAAGCTTTGAACTCAGCAATCCTCCTGTCTCTGCCTCCAGAGTGCTGGGATTACAGGCATGAGCCACCACGCCCGGCTTGTTTACTATTTTCTTTCTAAGTCTGGTGAAACTTTGTATCTCTTTTTCTTTTTGTGGGGAAGGCTTTTTGAGACAGGTTTCACTTTGTAGTTCAGACTCACCTTAACACACTATGCAGCCCAGCCTGGCCTCAAACTTGTGGTAATCCTCCTGCCTCAGTCCCTCAAAGGTTGGGATTATGGTTTGCACTACCATGCCCAGTTTAAACTTTATATCTTCAATTTTCATAGAAGAATGTAATGACTAAAATTTCTGTAGTTTAACATGATGGGGAAAACTGCATTTGATAAAAGAGACCCAAATACCCACGTCACCAAATTGAACATGAACAGAAGCTGTTACCTGCTTGGAAAGCACTTTCATATGCCCTACACTTCCTCGACAATATGCTTCAAGGATGACACCAAACTGTACTGAGACGGCAGGAATGTGCACCTCTGACCTGTGGAAGTTAATATCCAAATGGTTTAACAAACATTTCAAACTGCCAAATAAAAATACTGACTTCTTCATTCTACTAAAAAAACAAATTTATGACGTCAACCAAAGAATAGAATTCATCATTTTATGTGTAATTATTAGTGAGACAGTCAACTTTCCAATTTGAATTCAAAACCTTGGTATTATGTAAGTCTTTATTCCAAAAAATCTAAAATTTTTATATCTTACCTGATTTTCTTTTTGAAGCACAAAGGTAATTTTACTAGTTTAAAGGCAGCTGTACTGACACAGAAATCTATGAAATTTGACTGGAATCATGCAACTGACAAATACCTCAACTGGATTCTATTCCATTTCTTCCTTACTCAAAAAAGTGCATGTAGGGCTGGAGATTTAGCTCAGTGGTTCTGGTGCCTGCCTAGCAACTACAAAGTCCCCAGTTCGATT
This sequence comes from Thryonomys swinderianus, assembly GCA_004025085.1. Taxonomy (NCBI): domain Eukaryota; kingdom Metazoa; phylum Chordata; class Mammalia; order Rodentia; family Thryonomyidae; genus Thryonomys; species Thryonomys swinderianus. The sequence continues at coordinate 38,043 of PVIC010008615.1, forward strand.
CTTGACAACCACATACAATGATACTAGGCAATGTGACTCATGCCTACCAGCAATCAGTACCTTACACCACAATGCTGGGTGTGGTGGCTCACGCCTATAATCCCAGCATTTGGGAGGCAGAGGCAGGAAGACTGCTGAGTTCGAGGCTTACCTGGGCTACATGGTGAGCTCAGGGCCAGCCTGAACTACAAAGCAAGACCCTGTCTTTATAAAAAAAAAAAAAAAGCGTATGTATCTGAGAAAAAGAATGAATACTTTATCTTGTTGTTTCTTAAGACAAGATCAACTAGGATGAGAAAGTAAGATAAGCTAAAAATGAGAAAAACCAACTGAGGATAGAGGTGTGTGCCTGTAACTAATAGTAGGGACATCCTAACTATTCAGGAGGCTGTTGCAGGAGGATCACAATCTGAAGCCCACCCTAGGCAGCTTGGTGTGACCCTGTCTCAAGAAAATATAAAAGGGTCAGGATGTAGGTTAGTGACAGCATGCCTGCCTAGAATGTTCAAGGTCTTGGGTTCAATCCCTAAAACCACGAAAACAAATAAGAAAGGAAGAGGAGAGATGAAAAAGGGGGAAAAAAACCCTATTAATAAGAAAACTAATAATGAAATTCCTAAAATTAACAGCATTAACAGTACTGAAGTCATACTATTCCCTTTAAATGCAGGTTTCAAAAAACTGAAGTTCAGGGCCGGAGATTTAGCTCAGTGGTTCCAGCGGCTGCCTTGCAAGCACAAGGTCCTGAGTTCAATCCCAGTAACCATATACAACGCTGGGCGTGGTGACTCACACCCACCAGCAATCAATACCACATACCACAGTGCTGGGTATGGTGGCTCACGCCTGTCATCCCAGCACTCAGGAGGCAGAGACAGGAGGATTGCTGAGTTGGAGGCTTGCCTGGGCTACATAGTGAGCTCAGGGCCAGCCTGAACTACAAAGCGAGACCCTGTCTCAAAAACAACAACAACAACAAAAAAACCACTGACATTCAGGTTAAAAAAGTGTCTGAGTACAGAGTCAGAAATGAGCAATCTGGGACTGGGGATTTAGCTCAGTGGTTCCAGGCCTATGTAGGTCCCAAGTTCGATCCGGGGTACCACACACCACAATGCCAAGCGTCATGGCTCATGCCTGGAATCCCAGCACCCAGGAGGTAGAGGCAGGAAGATTTCTATGAGTTGGAGGCTAGCCTGGGCTACATAGTGAGCTCAGGGCCAACTTGAATTACAAAGTGAGACTCTGTCTCAAGAAAGAGGAGAAAAGAAAAGAAAGAAGAAAAGAAAAGAGCAATCTACAATTTCCCTAGTAAATAGGAGTAGCGTTAATTCTCATTCTGTTTTTAGTTTTATAGAAACCCGGGGGAAAAAAAGGTTTATATTCCAAAAACGACCTAGTTAATAAAGAAACTGAAAAAAAACTATTTTAGCAAATTACTTTATCTTCATCAGAAATAGTAGTCTAATTGTATCACCCACAACCAGGGAAGAAAAAGTCTGGATTTAGTCCAACCACATTAAGGTAATAATTACCCTTAATTAGAAAATAGAAATATAATAAGTATATCAATTAAAAGTCAAGCAGGCATGGAGACACACTTACCTGAATTGTTTACCAAATCATGAAAATTAAGAGTTTGGGTATTAGGAAATAGAAGACAACCAAAACAGTATAAATGATATAGATAGCTTAGAAACAAAGCAGCTGACTCTTGCATTATGTTTCTTACATTGTGCTGGATAATATTTGTACTGCATGAAGTACAAAGTGAAATAAGAAAGACTTACCTGAGATGCCAAAATAGAAACTGCCCTATTCTGCGATTAGCAAGTGCTCTTTCTAATAGAAATCTAGAAAGTGCACAATCAAGAAAAGGCTCATATTTTAAAACTTGGACCAGTTGCAAAAGATATTGAGAGAGTTCTTCATCACTGAAAGAAACAAAAGATAAGAGTAACTCAACTTCTTATGGCAGGAAAAAAGTACCCCTTCCTACCAAACCATCAAATGGTAACTTACTGAAACACATAGGTCTTTGGGTATATATGCTTATATTTACCATGCCACTGTTACAGTACCACGACAAAGCTTAAGATTTCAGAGAGGTAAAGGGGGTGGGAGTGGTGGAGGAAATGAAAGAATGCATACCTACAATACTACTATCGAATTAGATTGATATAATTGGTAATTGTATTTATAATCAGTTACCAAAAATTGTGTCTTGACACTGACTTCTGATTATGTTCTTAAGTCTTTAGTCAAAGAATCATTTTAAAAACAAAAATTTCATCAGTACTGTACACTAGCAAGGTATCTTCCTTTACAACTGTTAGGATGAAGTAATTCCTTCTAATTAAATCTTAACTTCAAATAATCTGAAAGATAAGGAAATGAAAGCATTTCTACGTAGGGATTACACTGATTGTGAATTAATGAGAATATTGTGACTAAGTTGTATTAAGTAAGGTTAGTCATTAACTATTTTGTATCCTATCCCCAAACTATTCACTATAAACACATACCCATCAGAGGTAATTCTTTTTTTTAAATTGAATTCTTTATTGGTACAATTTATATACATCTCACAATCACATACAACACTGGGGAATTTGTACCAATATATGACACAAGTTAATTCTCACTTTTACCCCAGAGGTAATTCTTGAAGCAATAAAGATATGACTCCCAGATCCCCTGCTTGCTGTCTATAATCTTGGACAACAAACAGTTAAGGCAGTAAGCCAAGGCACAAACTGGGACTTAAACCCAGAGTATTAAATGGCAAAAACAAAATTTACAATTATAAAATTTAACATAAGAAATATCAGAATTAGCTGTATGTGGAATATGGAAATCAGAGCAAATTGCTGATGGGGGAAATTAATCCCTTTAAGAAAAACACTTGGGGACGGAGATTTATCTCAGTGGTTCTAATGCCTGCCTGGCAAATACAAGGACCTGAGGTTCAATCCCCAGGAACCACATATAATAATAGCAATCAATACCACATACAACAATGCTGGGTGTGGTGGCTCATGACTATAATCCTAACACTTGGGAGGCAGAGGTAGGCGGATTCCTGAGTTTGAGCTTTGCCTAGGCTACATAATGAGCTCGGGGCCAGCCTGAACTACAAAGTGAGACCCTGTCTCAAAAAAAAACAAAAACAAAAACAAAAAGCAACAACAACAACAAAAACACTTGGTTTAGTTCAACGGGAACCAGTTTTAGTATATGTGCTGCCAAAGCAAGCCCTCAATGGGAACCAGGTAGCTTCTCCCCATCAGGTCTCCAATCAAACTTAAGGAGAATGAGAGCTTCATTTTTTCTTTAACTTTCTATACCACAATCTTAATTAGTTTTATGGTAAAATGTGCACTCATAAAGGCTATAAAATGGGAAAACAAATTAAACATTTAAGTAGAAGAAAGTTTCTTTTCTCACACATCTAATTTACTCCTCAGAACCACTAGTGCAATTTCTTTTGGATATTACTTGATTTAAAAAAGAATAGAAAGATCATAACATCCATTCTGTTCTATGACTTTTGTTTTACAGATAAATTCACAATATATAGTCTTATTTAAAACTAAAAAGTATGGTTAAACCTGAAAATGCACAGGCACAAGTGCCAGGCATACTGTCAAGTAATTACAGTCCCAGTTACTTAAGAGGTAGACAAAGGAAAATTGTTTGAATCCAGGAGTTTCAGAGTCAGCCTGGGAAATATAGTAAGACCCCATTTCATTGCTTCTAGGAAGAGAAATGAGTAGTAATCAAGACTATTAGGAAGACTCAAGTTTAACTAATATATTTGCTTAAAAATATATTTTAAAAAACTTTCCATAACAACATACTAACATTTAATTTGAATAGTAAACTAGGTGTGAAGAAAAGAGTTAATATAGGAGGTTTAGCTCTACTATTTGAAAAGCCTATCAGAGTTGGCCTGTGTTTGGCCTTTGGGAATTAAGATTACAAAAAGGTTTCTACTAGCCTAATTGAGAAGAATGGTTCATTGCACCAAAACTGTACAAATGGAATGGGTTATGCTGCACACCCAGGTACCTTAGGGGAATCTAGAAATTTGGTACATGCTAAACAGAGGGCACAGAGGTGACTGATACCCAGTGAAAGCCATGGTCGGCCAAATTTTACACAGCTTCTCTTGGACTTTTATTTACTTATGAGACATTCAAGAACCCCCCCCCCCGGAACCTAAGTTATTCCTTGCCCCAAAGAAAGACACCTGTAGTGGATACCTCATCTGACGCAGGCAGCCCACCGCGTATTCCCGCACATACTGGTCCGGATAGTTGAAATCCAGAAGCTCCAAGGCCTCCCTCGGGGGCAGTTTAGGCCAAATCTGAAGCAGTGCCTGGAGCTGTTTAAAAATTGAAACTGGTTCAGAAAAAAATGGAGGACAAAAGTAATCTATTTTCCCTTGGCAGAGAGGAGAACAGATATAATAAGCTCAAAGGAAAAAAAAACACACTTTATTGATTCCTAAAAATTTCATTCTGGTAAATAAGGACTAACAAGTAATTATTTTTGTTGTTGGAATATTTATTGATAAAGTAAAACCAGATATTATATACTTACATGAAACAGTAAGACAATGAATATACGAATTCTAGAATTATTAGCCATTGCATACAATATTGTAAGTATTTAAAAAAGAAATCTTTGGGCCGGAGGATTAGCTCAGTGGTTCCGGTGCCTGCCTCGCAAGCGCAAGGCCCTGAGTTTGATCCCCGGTAACCACATACAATGCTGGGCATGGAGACTCACGCCCACCAGCCATCAATGCCACATACCACAGTGCTGGGCGTGGTGGCTCACGCCTGTAATCCCAGCACTTGGGAGGCAGAGACAGGAGGATTGCTGAGTTCGCGGCGGCTTGCCTGGGCTACATAGTGAGCTCAGGGCCAGCCTGAACTACAAAGCGAGACTCTGTCTCAAAAAAAAAAAAAAAAAAAAAAAATTGTGCATGAGCTGAAGTTCTAAGTGTAACTGGATTAGTACAGATACAGCCACAGCTTTGGAAATCCTGTTCTAGACAACCGGAACCTAGAGAGGACTCTCAAGTGACTATCATCAGAGTGCTGTGAAACTCATCAGGTCATTTCTGACAGGAGTCCTTTTTTCCTTGTGATTTTCATGTTTATATCATGTGCTCCTCTAGGGTGTAACTGGAAAAAAACTGGTTATGGGGGGAAGAGGGAAAATGTCTGATCTGTGGTCTTCCCAAAGCTCAACTCTATCTGAAAACCTTATTCCTTAGTATTTAACTTCTCTCATTGGATTTTTGTAAGTATAATATTCAGTAGCTCTGACATCAATTTCATGGATGACATACTAAAATGTATGGAAGATCAGCACTATAAAACTATGGTAAATAGACTGTAGTGATTAAGAGGTCTTTACAGAAACTGATTGCTTGATCTTTAAGGCAAATTGTGAGAGGTAACCTGAAATATTTTCTGTGTCTAGCAGACATTTGTCTATGCTTGCTCTTTAGTTACTGAGCTATAAAAATTAAATAACAACATCTACTATGTTATTACTTAATTCTACAAGTTACTCAACTCATCATTAATTATATCTACTTATGGCCTTAAAAAGTCACCAATATCTAATTGAAACTCTAGCAGCTATATTAAGAAATATTTTCTCATATCAAGCAAAGGTAAAAGTTAGGGCCAGGAATTTAGCTCAGTAGTTCCAGTGCCTGTCTCACAAGTGAAAGGTCCTGAGTTTGATGTCCAGTACCAAAAAAATAAAACAAATGAAATGAAATGAAATGAAATAAAAGTTAAGTTCATCAGAGATCTTTCTTTTTTCTTTTCTTTTTTTTTTTTTTTGCGACAGGGCCTTGCTTTGTAGTTCAGGCTGGCCCTGAGCTCACTATGTAGCCCAGGAAAGTCACAAACTCAGCAATCCTCCTGCCTCTGCCTCTGCAGTGCTGGGACTACAGGCATGAGCCACCATGCCCAGCCTTCAGAGATAATTTTTTTTTTTTGAGACAGGGTCTTGCTTTGTAGTTCAGGCTGGCTCTGAGCTCACTATGTAGTCCAGGCAAGCCTCAAACTCAGCAATCCTCCTGTGATCAGAGATAATTTTTAAGAAATTAAGTTTGTCAGGGCTGGGATTTAGCTCAGTAGTTTTGATAACTGCTTGGCAAACAGAAGGCCCCGAGACTGATCCCCAGCACCACATACCACAATGCTGGGAGTGGTGGCTCACACCTGTAATCTCAGCACTCAGGAAGCAGAGGCAGGAGGATTGCTGAGAGTTTGAGGCTAGGCTAAGCCTCAAACATAGTAAATTCAGGGCCAGTCTGAACTAAAAAGAGAGACCCTTTCCCGAAAAGAAAAATAAACTAAAACAAAAACAAATTGATTTTTTTCAGCTGTTATACATTTGTGAGAAAAATAACACATTGATTTTTTTTGTTGTTTTTTTGAGATAGGGTCTCACTTTATAGTTCAGGCTGGCCCTGAGCTCACTATGTAGCCCAGGCAAGCCTCCAACTCAGCAATCCTCCTGCCTCTGCTTCCTGAGTGCTGGGATTACAAATGTGAGCTACCACACCCAGCACTGTAGTATGTGGTACTGATGGCTGGTGGGTATGAGTCACCAAATTCAGTACTGTTATATGTGGTTACTGGGGATTGAACCAGGGACCTTGTGCTTGCTAGGCAGGCAGCAGAACCACTGAGCTAAATTTATAGCCTGACTGAATGATTTTTTTAAAAACTTGATTACTACTATTAAAATATATATATATAAATTATTAATTTGAGCCAACTATGGTGGCACACAGCTGCAATGCCAGAAATCAGGAGGCTAAGATAGGAAGACTGCCATGAATTCAAAGCCAGCTTAAATTACATGGGAGGATGCTGTTTTTAAAAACTGAAATAAATTCAACATGGCTGAATGGAAGAGACCTTACACTGGACCTACTCAGAGAGAAATGAACTAAAAACATGGTTAATTGGGAGGGACATACATTCTGATGCCAAAAATCAATCTGACATAAGAAACAAGTAGATCAAAAAAAAAAAGAAACAAGTAGATCAAATAAAACACAGGCACAGGACTTCGAAAAATAGCACATGAGCCCACAGGGACCAGTGACTCAGACAGTGCCAAGCAAGAACTGCCATAATGGGAAATCCCCAAGAAAGTGATAGGCTGAAAAAGTAGGGCTAACGCACACCACGTAGGATATATTGTGGGGGGAAAAAGGCCTTCGGCTGCTTTTGCTTTCCTCTTGGCAGCAAATTTCCCGGGCGAACAGAGACAAGTGACCAGAAATAATCTGCTTCTTCCCCAAGAGATCGACCATCACAGTGAACCCCTTTTCCTTTTCTTTTCTCCTCTGCCTAGGAGGAATCAGGACTGCAGTGCAGTGGAGGAGGGGAACGGAGTGGCAACCAGTGGCTTGAGAGACAGATACAGACACTGGAGAGTGTGCACAGGACTTAAACAACCCTGGGTTGGCACCTAACCAACTGGAGAAGAGATTTAAGAAGAATCTGTCAGACTGGAGGGTTAGCTTAGTGGTTCCGGCGCCTGCCTCACAAGCACAAGGTCCTGAGTTCGATCCCCAATAACCACATACAATGCTGGGCGTGGAGACTCACGCCCACCAACAATCAACCAGCAATCAGCACCACATACCACAGTGCCGGCTGTGGTGGCTCAAGCCTGTAATCCCAGCACTCGGGAGGCAGAGGCAGGAGGATTGCTGAGTTTGAGGCTTTCCTGGGCTACATAGTGAGCTCAGAGCCTGCCTGAACTATAAAGTGAGACCCTGTCTCAAAAAAAAAAAAAAAAAAAAAAAGAATCTGTCAGCCTTGGGCTATAAAAGCAACAGTACCCACAACCCCAACCTGGTGCCAGAACAATTGGGGGGTGGGGGGCAGGAGATGGGGGGCAAGATTGAGAAGTGCCAGTGGGGGTGAAAGAAGAGGCTGTGTAAAGATCAAGTGGAGCCAGCTGTACACAGGGCTGGAGCAGGCCCCTGGTGATCCCTGCCCAAAGGCCCCACAGCAACTTATGGTAAGGATAGGAAAAGGGACAGAGAGAAGTCCAAAAATCTTCTGGCTGAAGACAAGCTCAAGCTCCCACAAAATCAATCCTGTATACAGCACAATTTTGGGACACTACCTGCCTTAAACACGGCCACAGAAATGGGGGCTCTGGAAATTTTATTTTTAGTCCTTGTTGGTTTGGTAACCTTTTTTCTTTTTTTTCCTTCCTTGTTTGGTTTTTACCTTTATTTTTATTTTTTTATTTTATTTTATTTTTGAGACAGGGTCTCGCTTTGTAGTTTAGGCTGGCCCTGAGCTTACTATGTAGCCCAGGCAAGCCTTGAACTCAGCAATCCTCCGGTCTCTGACTCCTGAGTGCTGGGATGAGAGGCGTGAGCCACCACATCCCGCAATGTGGTATGTGGTGCTGATTGCTGGTTGATTGCTGGTGGGCACTGTTTGTGGTTACCAGGATTGAAATCAGGACCTTGTGCTTGCGAGGCAGACACCAGAACCACTGAGCTATATCTCCAGCCCTTTACCTTTCTTTTACCCTCTTGTCCAGTTTCCCAAAGCTTGGGTGATCACCTGTTGTCCTCCAGCCTTCTCCCAACCACAATTCCCTTCATTTATCTATTCTGCCCTGTATCTCTCTTTAAATTCCCCAACAGAGGGTAAAATCACTCCACTAAGGGCAAACTCATTGCATAGAAGTTTCAGTTAGACTGTGTCACATAATTGTATATCTTGCTCCTATAGATAAAGGTAACAATAATACAATTTGTCAGGTTCTAGGCTATGCTTGATGCTACTAATATTGCTAACTAGAGTACCACATACCACAGTGGCAGGTGTGGTAGCCCAGCACTGGGGAGGCAGAGGCAAGAGGATTGTTGTGAGGTCTAGGCAGCCTGAACTACAAAGTGAGAGCCTTTCAAAACAAAAAACAGGGCTACCAGGCACCATCTGTTTCTGGTGGACTGAGGGCCACCCACCGGCCCACTGTACCCTGGGGCAGCGTGGACTTGGCTACCAGGCGCCATCCATTTCCAGCGGTGGCGGAGGACTGAAGCCTGCCCACCAGCCCACTGTACCCCAGACCTGTGCAGTGAGGAGTCAGGTACGGACTCTGGGAACCATCCCAACCATGGAGGGTTGAGGGCCTCCGCCAAGCCACAACCCCACCCAGGAGCTGCGTTGTGAGGACCTAGGTCCAAGAGGAGCTGGAGCCATCTCCTGCATCCTTTCACAGGAGGCGCAATCCTAGAGCCGCACTGAGAGACCAGGCAAGATTAAAAAAAGGGGGGGGGGCGAGGGTTAGCTCAGTGGTTCCGGCGCCTGCCTTGCAAGCGCAAGGTCCTGAGTTCAATCCCCAGTAACCACATATAATGCTGGGTATGGAGACTCATGCCCACCAACAATCAACACCGCATACCACAATGCCGGGCGTGGCGGCTCACGCCTGTAATCCCAGCACTCGGGAGGCAGAGACAGGAGGATTGCTGAGTTCGCAGCGGCTTGCCTGGGCACCATAGTGAGGTCAGGGCCAGCCTGAACTACAAAGTGAGACCCTGTCTCAAAAAAACAAAAACAAAAACAAAAACAAAAAAACGGGGGGGGGGGATCTACCTTCTATTTTGCCATCTACTCCTAGATCCCTCTGT
>PVIC010008616.1:0-47728 GCA_004025085.1 Thryonomys swinderianus
TAAATGGATCGATCTTGTCATTCTTTATGGCAGAGTAATACTCCATTTTGTAAAAAAAACCACATCTTCTTTATCCACTCTCCAGTTGATGGACATCTGGGTTGTTTCCAAGATTGAGCTATCACGAACTGAGCTGCTATGAACAAGGGTGTACATCTGTCTTTCCAATGTGAGTTTTTAAGTTCTTTTGGGTATATTCAGCTGATGTCTCTATAAATCTTTTTTTGTTTGTTTTGTTTTGTTTTGTTTGAGACAGGGTCTCGCTTTGTAGTTCAGGCTGGTCCTGAGCTCACTATGTGTAGCCCAGGCGGACATCAAACTCAGCAATCCTCCTGCTTCTGTCTCCCAAATGCTGGGAACAGAGGCATGAGCCACCATGCCCAGCTCTGTGGCATGTGGTACTGATTGCTGGTGGACACGAATCACCACAGCCAGCTTTGTGGTATGTGGTTACTGGGGATCAAACCAGGGACCTTGTGCTTGCTAGGCAGGCGCAGGAAGCAATGAGCTAAATCTTCAGCCCAAATCTTTATCTCCTGTGTAAGTCTGCCAGAAACCAAAGGCCGTAATGAGATCTTCTCAGGTGCTAGATGGCTTTGCTGGAGATGTTTTTATTGACTCTTCTCTCGCTGTGAAGACACCTTCTGCAAAGCTCTCTTCTGGTTCCTGGACCCAGCATCTCTTTGGGAGGTGAGGTGGGGTCAGGTGTGAGTTCTGGCTTATCTGAATTACTTTTCATCTTTTTCCTCATTTTTTTGTGAACATTTAGCAAGAGAATTCAGGTCTCAGCCTTCCATGTCGCCCTGCTCTAAAGCAATCTTCCCCTTATAAAAGAGCTAAACACCATCCCCCAATTCTTTATACAAACCCCTGGTTTCAAGCCAAGGTCTGAAAAGTTTTCACATCAAATGTTTGATAGCTCTGAGTAGTGTGAAATTTTCTTGAGTTCCAGAGGGATAATAGTGCAGGTAATAGGAGCACAGGTCAAAGAAATTATAAGAGAACAGAACATGAAGCTAGATGGCAGTATTTTTGAAAACCAAGAGAAAGTGAGCAATTTTCTACCAAACTAGAAATTATCCAAATTGGTCCAAGAAGACATCAAAATCCTAAATGACCAGAGAAAAACTGAAAGGGCTTTGAAGAATTATTACTGGAAAAACAGCTAAGACTCCATAGTTTAACAACAAAGCTCCATCTAAACTTTGAAAAGCAGGTAATTTCTGATATTAAAAATGTTCCAAACCACCTAAAAAGTGGAAAAAAAACCTACAAAAGCTTAATCTCAAGTGGAAAAAAATTACTGATTCATGTTCTGAAATGTATATAAAGTTAAATATTAAAATTAGCAAAAAGCACAAAAAGGTATGTAGAGACAAATCTTACAGGTTACATAAAATAACACAAAAATTATCAATAAAATTTACAAATAGAAATCAGTGTATATAAAAAATTCACTATAACTGAGGATTGTGTGAAGTACAGAAATTTACTGCAATATACAGAAATCTATAAAATTCATCTATGTTAAAAGAGCTATATGATCATGTCAGTAGATGCTGAAAATCATTTCATAAAATTTGAGGTATATTCTCTATAAAGACTTAAAGTAATTTCTTAAGAAGAAATAGGAAGAGAAGAAAATAGAGGACAAGCCCACTTAAATAGCAAGATCTATTTGCCAAAACTACCAGCCAACATCATTCTTAACTGGGAAACACTAAACACATTTGTCTTAATCAAATCACACACACATCATAGTGCTAGTAGCATAAAAATAGACAGATCAATAGAACAAAACAGAAAACTCAAATAAATTGTACCATATACAGAATTTTAATTTTAATATATGACTAAAACTGTACTTTAGTTCAAGAAGGAAAGATATTATATGTAATAAGTGGTCCCAAGACAATAGGCCCTCTATCTGAAAGATCAGTTGAACCCTCCTACTCTATATTAAAATTTCAAAATGGTTTAAAGAGTTGTACGTAAAAAATTATTAATAATAAAATCTCTGGGTTCAGACAGCCTCTGAGTCTCTGAGTGGTTCCTTCACTAATAAAATGGAGATAACTATAGGACAGAGAGATATAAACATGGTACTCAATCAGTACTAACTGTTGTTGTCATCAATGGATCATGGTGGTTATTCAGGGTCAGAGCCTTTCCCAGCCATGGCCATAACCAGGTGCAGGTCAACAACATTAAACCCCTAACCTGGGGACTCTGTACCAGCTGCAGCCCTTCCTTGCCCAAGCCCCTGTAACAACGTTATTGTTCTGGATTATAAGAATTAGGTAAGGGGCAGAAGAAAGCTGGGGCAGTCACTAAGGTTCCAGAATCTCCAGTTCCCACCCAGCCCTGGCCTTGGCCTCCAGCTCAGGACACGTTTTCCTAGAGAGTTCCTGGCTCCTGGCATTCCTAGGCAAACTTCTCCCCAGCCATCTGAGCCAGGCTGACCTCTCCTCCCCCGATCCTACTAGTATAAGAACCTTCCCAGGTGCCCATTCGCCTCTCCCCCAGTGCTGCACTGGACAAACAGCCAGAGGGGTCTCATGTCCGCTTATCCACATCCCTTCCAACATGAAGAGCCTGAGGCTGAGCCTGAGATTCCTTCTTAACAGGCCCTGGGATGAAGCTCTGTTTGCAACAAAACACAACCTGTTTTCCAGCTAAGTGACCTAAGATCAGGCAAGACTGATGCACAAACTGCTCAGCTAAATGCAAGCAAGGCTCCTACGTCACATTCCCTTCTGACCTCCAGTTCCCAAAGGAAACCCTGCCATGATAAACCAGTATAGAAAAGACAGTCTTCATTTAGGGAAATAGTTTGATCTTTCTCCTACTCTTGCCTTTACCCACGCCCTGTAGAAACTACTTTTCCAACCTGTTACTGATATCTTGGGCAGAAACTAGACCATTTGGTCACTTTGGGTCATTTTTTGTTTTGGTTTGGTTTGGTTTTAGTCCAGTCTTGTGCAGTTTTTTTTAAAGCTCTAATCTTAGATCCATGTTAGCTCCTTCCTCTGCCTAGCCCATGCTTGGGCCTGGCACTGGTCATCTTCAATGAGAAAGTGGGCACTGCCCCCCTTCTCTCCCTCTCCAGTGACCGAGGCCCAGGAGGAGCAGTGCCAGAGGGCAAACACCCCCTGCCCACATCGTGCTGCTTTTTGCCTTCCTCTATTCAATGCCTGCAGAGAAGCAAGCATGTGACTGTACTGATCTCCCTGTCTGCAGTGACACGTTCACAGTCTCCAGGCACCAAAAACAAACTGTCTTTCCAGGATCTTTAGGGTCCTTGGACCACCTGTCTCACCGAACACCAGGACTAGGGGTTGCTCCTCTTCTGTCTTTGGCCCAGTGGCTCCCCCAGCCCTCTTCCTTCCTGTGGATGCAAACAAGTTTGATACCACGCACCCTTGTAGGAATTTCTCTCCAGGAGTGAGGCAAAAATCACCTCTTTGCTAGGGCCCTGCCATTTTCTTTGGTTGGCATTCACTTGGCTGGACGTAAGAAAGCATACATTCCTTCTCTCCTCCCCATGGGAAGAGAAAAAGCCTCACAGACGACTCCGCTCCTCCTTGCAGGCTGACAGGGATGGAAGAGCATCCCGCAAGGACAGCTCAGGTGGTCCCATTTAGAAACACAGGGACATACACCACTATCGATTTCAATTTTAGCTTTTTACTTACAGTTTCAAGAAAACGAATAAAGTCTCATCAATATCCTATTACAGAAAAATAAGCTCTCGGCCCTGCTAACATTGAGCTATAGAGTTCTTCAGGAAGCTGGTAGCTCTGTCTAGTATCAGAAACCCTGGCAGGAAGGAGGAATGTGGGTCAGTAGAAGGACATCCCTAGCTACCCTATGTCCCCACACACTTGTGACATCCCTGTTCTGGGGCTTATTTGTACACGTTTCCTGCCGTGACCTCATTTAGCTTATCTCCCAGGCCCTATTCTCGTCAAGGGCCTTTCTCACAGTGGTGTCCAAGCTCCCTGCAGCCGCCCCAGGGCTTCTCCCCTTCACCGATTCATTAGAGCTGTGGCCTGGAGAAATGTGGAGGGGGCTGTCCTTGGATGTGGCCTCGGGGCTCTGGACTCTTGTCTGCCCCCAAATCCTATTAGCGACCTCAGGCCTCCAGCTGTGCAGCCAGCTGTGCAGCCTGCTCTTCCTGGGGCCGCCTCGAGGCCTCGGGGCTTCTTTTCTGCTACCACAGCTGTGCTCACAGCACATCTTCAACTCACACCTCTCCTAAGCTAAGATGGCCCTTCAGCTGCAGTATGCGATTCCAATTTGGGATCCTAAGTGACACCACCCTAGTCTCACTGGCAGGAATTATGGCTCTTGAAACAGGCGTAATCTGCAGAACATGTAAAATTGTCAACACACAGAAATGTGTTTGGAAACATTATGAGGTGGATTCTGCATCCACCTCAGAAATACTCCCCTTCCAGAGCAATCTCTTCTCTAACCAGCACTTTTCTGAAAGGACCAGGTGTCCTTTTCATGAAAGTGTCTGCCCCACCTCCATCGGTAGAAGTTTCTAGCTAATGGATCAACTGACTCCTCACCAAAGGTCAGCCATACCTTAGGGCCCAAATCAATTCCCTCTCCTTCGGCCCACATCACTCCGGGCTCCATATGAAGCATTCTCTGACACCCTCGGGGTGCAGTGCCTGGACCACTGCCAGAACGTAGCTCTGTCTTGGATTCGAGATTTTCAGCTCCTTCCTAAGCCAGCGAGCCTCTCCGGCACCACTGTCCCTGTTTGGACCTATCTTAGTGCTAGGTTGTTCCTAATACAAATGTTTGCTCCAGTCATTTTGAGACTGGCAACACTGTGCCCTGTGACCTACCACCTGTGTGAGGACTGTTGTGTTCTCACCATGGTGCAGTACTAGGATCATCTGAGTCTGTCACTCATCACCTACTGAAGAAATATTTAGAAAGTGTGTGAGAGGCTCCCGATTTCCTGTGCCCTAGAGAAAGACAGGTAGTAAGACATCACAATCCCTACTTTCAGGAGTGCCTGCCCAGGACAGCCTCAGCGTTCCCAGCTTCTGCTCTGTGGAATGAGATGGCAAAGCATGACAGCCTTCCACTACAGTGGAGGGAAGTGGCTGCCACTGAGAGGCCAATGTGAATATGAATCTCTTGGAACTTGTGCCTGCAACTCCCTATAATCCCTGCCACACTCCATGGTCACTTATATTGTCCCTCAAGACTATGGTTGTAAGGAGCTGAGGCGCTGAGTCACTCAGTCTTTCCAGTCCACAGAAGTTGCAGATTCCAGCATTTCCTCCAGATGGAGAGAGCTACTTCACTATTGACCTGTCTGCTGAGACCCCAGCTCCTGGCCAGGGACAGGGGTGGACGCTTGCAGCCAGATCTGGCCACCTTACCCTGGGCTCCCCACTCGAAGTTATGGGGTCCAGGTTCAAATCTGTGCACAGGTGACCAAGACTAACAGCTTGGCTGTGTAGGGCCAGTCAGCAGCAGACTAAGCAGAGGGGCCCAGCACTGGACATGCCTATGGGCCCATTCCACTAATGAGAAAAATGAAGCATAGGATGGATTACAAGACCCTTCTTCTCACTATAGTAAGAAATTCCTCTCCTGTGTAGTAAGAAAATCAACTTGAAATCAGAATCCTGCAGTGAAAGGCAGAAGGTTGTGGTGCCCAGTGCTGTGGTGCCCCGCACAGTGTTGGGGGTGGAAACACAGGAGAATTCAAAAATGACATCTGACTTTTCTAAAATGCTTCTCTTGATGCATTATGTGTTCCATGTCTCCTCTCCAAAGCTCTACAGCTAAGTGAAGCAGCTGTCTCCTACACATTTAGAATTATCTGTGGAGATGTTTAAAATTCTGACAGCCAGACCAAGTGAGCCAGAATCTCTGGGTATGGGATGCAGGGATCAGTGTTATTTACAGCCCCCTGACTTAAGGTAAAACTTGATCCCGCCTTTGGAAGTTTCGTGGCTTGAAATGAAAGAGCGTATGGCTCAGTCTCCTAATCAGCACAAGTCCCCTGCCCTGGGGCCAGAGCCCCCTGGGAAAAAGGCTGCTGTCATCAGGCCAATGAGAAGTATGTGTGACAGTCAGTGGGGTCACCGAACACCTGACCCCAACTCCCCCGAGCCTGGTGGAACAAATGCATGGCTTGGAATCCTCAGCAGGAGAATTTGCCGATGGGAAGCTGAAGGTGTTTGATCCACAGAGGGGTGAAGCGGTTCCGAAGGCTGTTGATGCTGTGGGCAGCATACAGGCCTCGGGGGTAGAGCAGAGCGAGGCCACTGGAACAGTGTCGGCTCACTGGGACCTGGTGCGGGACAGAGAATTCCCTCTGCACAGCCGTGTCGTCCAATATAACAACCCCACGGCCTGGTGCACACATCTGAAGTCAGATGCCAGAGCAGAAAATAAAAATGCTTTGAAGCAGAAATTCCTGGGATTGGAATCTTTCTGGACGCTCGCTGGCTCGGGGTATAACTATCCCCTTTGAGACTTTATCTGTAAAAGGGAATCATGAATTCACTGGACAGGCATCTACTGAGCATCTGCACGTGCCAGACATTGTCTAGGACACAGGGGACACGAGCAGAGACCTACGGGGACCCTGTCTTCCTAGAGTCTTGTGCTGTTCAGGTGAAACGCACAGCAAATTAATAGACAGGTAAATCATACAGCATGTGGGAATCACCGTGAAATCAGGTAGCGCAGGGAAGGAAATCAGATAACTGGGGGGTGGGGAGGAGGATTCTGTAGGGTGACAAGGGGTGTGGCCTTGAAAAGATGGCAGCTGAGCAGCACCCTCAAGGAGCAAGGGGCGAGGCCGGCGCAGGGGCCCAGACAGCCCCAGGGAGGACGTGCCTATGAGTAGGAATAGAGTTAGCAGGTCAGAACATATGCCTGTGTGTGATATACACCTACATTTAGCTATATAGATATGTGTATATTTAGGTATACATGTGTGCGTGTGTGATTCTGGAAAGAGTATTTGGGAATCAGAGTTAAACAGCTTCTCAACCATCCTCCCCAGAACAAAGGGGATGTCGCCTCTTCCGAGGAGGAAAATGGGAGCGATTTAAAGCCCGGTGTGTGGCCTTCACAAGCTCATCCAGACTGAGACCAGAGACAAGCGTTCCGCGTGCTACTGACAGGAGCCACAGCTCGGCAGAGAACGAGGTCAAAACTTCCTACCAAGAAAAACGTCCTTTCTCGCGTCTCCGATGAACCTGTGAGGAAATGAGCCGCACCGCTTGGTGGGAAGCGATCCTGAAACGTCCGGGGCCTCTGACTCCTCCCTCCCGGGGACGTCAGAATCTGCATATCACTGTTAATCCCAGGGGAGCCCCGACGCTCGGGTCTGTACCACCCGACAGCTGACAGGGTCCGAGAACAGAACCTCACTTTCTGGCGGGGAACCAAGGATGGGGACAAAACTGCAGAGACTTGAAAGGGCGCCAAATGAAATCAAGGGAGGTCTGGGCCACTGCAGGCTGCCCCTCCAAAATCCTTTCCCTCCTCTGCCCGGGAATTGATCAGGAAAGGTCACACATAAAAAAATGTACCCATGAAACCTTCCTGTCCCTTACTAGGATCCAGTCTGGCAAAGCGAGCTGAGGAAGAACCAGGGAAGGAGACATAACTTCTCTCCTTGTGGCAGTCTGGCAGACAAGAGGGCTAGAAGGGTATTGGCTCTCTGCAGTTTTTAGTTAATGTGAGCTAAATCCCAACAGCAAACAACCCCAGCTCTCCGTGCTTAATACAACCAGGCTTGGATCAGGCGTCAGAGCCTCTGCTTCCATGAGGCATGAAGAATAGAGCACCTTTCATCATCCGCTGTGTCAAACTGAAGTCCTTTGCTGCAGCTAGATTGTGGGGAGAAAGAGAAATAGTAGCTCAGTGTGCACAGAGGTTCGTGACCAGGACTGAGAGTGGCAAAAGTTACTTCCACTTACATTCCACTGGCTAGAAATCTGAGCTCAAATACCAACTGGAAGGGAAATTGTGAAATGGAATATTCCTACATTCCCACACTAACATTCTATCCGCCACATGCATCTTTGTATCTCTTGGGTGGAATCACTGCCTGTCAAAACCAGCAGAGGAGGAACCCACCACCATCAGCATATGAAGGACAAAACCTAGATAAGACCATCCCTTGTCTGACCCTCCACTTAGTGTGTAGCATCTTTTGAACCCAAGCAGTGAAGTCCAGGTTCAGTACGAAGATGCTGGTCTGAGGTTCTGCCTGATTTTATTTTACCTGGCATTTCAAAGGCTGCGTAGGAGTTTGGCTCAAGTGCTGATAGAAAATCATCCACAAAAATATCCTTCTTATATTTTGTAGTCCATTAGGTATTGGTCCAGAAAGCATTTAGTTAGCTATATAGCATGACTCTGGGAGCAGCAACAGGAGACGCATTTCAGAGTGGGAAGGTGGCATTCCTAGGTCATGTGCTAGCCACAGTTTATGCTACATGTATGGAATCTGTAGACAACACCTTTAGGAAGTAGAGAAAGTAGGTCAGAATCACTTGTTATAGCAGTTTGATCTCTCTCCAATTTTAGATGAACCCAGTTAAGTTTATCATCATGATTTCATCACCATATGGGGAGAACCCCTTATCTAGAGCGGACTTGCTTCAGTAACACCCCCCCAAGGCTAAGAACTCCTCTCTGTTATGCTTTAGATCTAAAATGTTCCCCCAAGAATCTTATGTACTCAGAAAGTGATTAGATCACAGGGGTGCTGTGTCAACCCTGAATTCATCTAAGGTTGAGTTTATTAGCTGAAAATGCTGTTAGGAGGTGAAACCCAGCAGAAGGTGGGTCACTGAGGGCCTGACCTAGAAGGCTATATTCTTGTTCCCAGTTTCTCTCCATATCTCTTTCCCTTTCTCTGCTTCCTGGCTGCCATGACATGAACAACTATCCTCCACCAGGCCCTTCACTGTGCTGTTTCTGCCTTGGACCCAGCCACAGACTGAACCCACTAAAGCTGGGAGTGATGATGAACCTCTTCTGATTTAAAGAGCAGCTGTTGGGTATTTTGTCCCAGCAATGGGAAAGCTGACTAATACAGGTGATGGAAAATATAACAATCCCATAATAATTAATCTTGGTAGCATCCCTGGGAGCCATTGGGCCACATAAACTGTGTCTCAAGACAGGAAGAAAAGGCAAAATAAATATATCCTCTGACTTTTATCTCCCTTTGGTCACTATTTTAAGGGTTGTTAACTTCCTTGCACCTCTTTGTTCCCGTGGGGTGAATACAGAGGGAGTTTCTACAATGGCACCCACAGAAAAGTGCCTAAGTAAGAGATCCCTTAAACATACCTTTTAGGGGTCAGAGAACATCAGGTGGTGCCTGTATGAAATTAGTTAAAGCCCAATTACTATAGTTTTAATGTTTTGCCCCTTAAAAGCTCACATTAAAACGCAACTACCATTGGAACAATATTAAGATGTAGGAACATCAGTGTCATCATAATTAGCCTTTTAAGAAAGGATAGTGAGGGCCAGAGATTTAGCTCAGTGGTTCCAGCACCTGTCTAGCAAGTGCAAGGTCCCTGGTTCCATCCCAGTAACCACATACAACAACACAGGGTATGGTGACTCACACCCATCAGCAATCAGTACCACTACTACAATGCTGGGCGTGGTGGCTCATGCCTGCAATCCCAGCACTCGGGAGGCAGAGGCAGGAGTATTGCTGAGTTCCAGGCTTGCCTGGGTTACATAGTAAGCTCAGGACCAGTCTGAACAACAAAGTGAGACCCTGTCTCAAAAAAAAAAGAAACGATGTAAGGCCTTCGAAGCATGAATAGACCCTGCAGATTCCTTCCTCTGGCTGGGACTGGGGCTGTTATAAATAGGAAGCTCTTCTCTTTGTTCTGCTCCAGCAAGAAGGCCCTCTCCAGATGTCAACAACTTGACCTTGGACATTCTGGCCCCCAGAACAATGAGAAATAAATGTCTGCTTTTTAGAAATTTCCAGTCCCTGGTATCCTACTTTGGTAAGACCAAATGAATTAATATATCCATTAATGTATTAAGATGCAAAATTGCATCACCAAAGCAGCTGCACCTCCTAAAGAAAGGTGACCCTGAAAAGTGGGTCACAAGTATCTTCAGTCCACAGGAACTGAATCCTAAGTGTCTCTTGTTATAATCGTTCCCATTGTGATCCAGACATAGACACTAGTTGTTAGCTATAGGCCTCCACTCTGGAGTCCAGACCTAACCTTGGGCCTTCTGCTCAGGGCTTATATTTCTTTTTTTTTTTTTTTTTTTTTGAGACAAGGTCTCGCTTTGCAGTTCAGGCTGGCCCTGAGCTATGTAGCCCAGGCAAGCCTCAAATTCAGCAATCCTCCTGTGTCTGCCTCCCGAGTGTTGGGATTATAGGTATGAGCCACCACACCTGGCACTGTGTGTTACTGATTGCTGGTGGGCATGAGTCACCATGCCCAGCGTTGTATGTGGTTACAGAGATCGAACTCAGGACCTTGTGCTTGAGAGGCAGGCGTCGGAACCACTGAGATAAATCTCTGGCCCAGGGCTTATATTTCTAACCCAAACAGGACACACAGAAAGCAAAGCTGCCTTATGTGGACTGACTGACCCTTGCTCCAGGCACCAACTCTAACCTGGGAAGGGGGAGAGTTTGGGGTTGTGTTTGCTGTTGTTGGGAGACTAAGGAAGATTTCTAGTAAGATGAGCTCTGCCCCACTGCTCTGACAAGCTGTGTCAGACTTCCAGGAAGCGAACTTCGTGTAGCACAGTCTGAGGCAGCAAGTTAAGAAATGCAATTAGCAGCTAAAAGCACAGATAGCAAGTCAGATTGTCCTATCCCTGGGAGGCCATTAGTCAGCGAGCAGACGTAGGCATCCTGAGCCCACAGTGCTCGCAGCTTTGGTCCTTAATGGAGTTGGCTCATTTGTCCCTACTGTGGGCACAGCATGAAAATTTAACTCTAAAGATGAGGATCAAAAACGGTGAGTCAGGATGTCCTTCCATGTGAGGGCGTGCCCACCCTTACAAGACTCCGCAGGCATCATCACTTGTAGGGAAGTAGCTGGTGGTCGGGAAAAAAGTAGTCATGGAGAAAGGTGGGGGACAGTGAAGCTGGATAGGGTGAGAAGATGCCGGACTCAAAAGGAGAACATTTGTGCTTAAATTCCAGCTGTGCCTCTTACGTGCTGCGTGGTCATGCCTGCGTTACTTGGCCTCGCTGAGCTTATTTGCTCAAATATGAAATAAATCACAAGTAACATTTGCTTGTAAGAAAATATCCATTACAGAGTCTAGCACATTTCTCGGCACATAGTACCTACATTACAGGTGGCTTCTGTCTCTTCCGTGTGTCACAACCTGCATGCGAACAAACAGTGTTGGGAGACACCACCTATGCCCCGTGTCCTTCAGGCAGACAGGGCTGGGATGAGCCCTGGCTGTCGAGGAAAGAGGCTCTGGGCGTCACTCGGCCTCTGACAGACTGTTTGCTGCCCAAGTAAGTTGTGGAGTCCACAGCCCACTGCCTACAGAAACCAGCCTGCTGGGCAGCACCTTCCTTCCCATCTCAACTGGGGACCAAAATGTAAGCTTAGTGCTTCTATGCATATAGTGGGTGTGGGTTAAGGGACCGAGTTCCGGGGTCACTGCCTACCTCTAATCCGGGGTATGCCCTCCCTAAAAACATTGTCTAACTCTTTCATGCTTTTCTCACCTATACAATGGAAGGCATGATTACAGATACCGAGGGAGACAGTTAAAAGGTTAAAGTGAGACCATGTATGTAAAACACGTGGAAGAGTACCTAGTACATAAAAAGGCCCTCAGTACACTCAGGTTCTTAGTGTGAACCTTTATGGATCTAGCTTACAGACATAATTATAACCCAGTCTGTGAGAGGCCAACATGCTCACATTTTTTGCCTCAACATTCATACACCCATTTCACAGATCAAAAGTCAAGAGACAGAAAATGACTTTCCAAAGGCACTTGCCTGATTTCTTCAGTACGTTCTGTAAGCAAACTTCCTTCGCCAGGTCCCTGTTGCGGCGTGTAACATCTCCAGGATGGAGCGTTTTCACACTGTGCTGCACGGGTCTGCTTGTCCCTGTGCCTCTCTCATTAGACCAGGCTTGGCCGACAGCAGCCCTTGCACCGAACATGATTATCTCTGCAAGTCACGCCCCCTGGTTTCCGTATGGCACGCGGCCTGCTCGCACACTACAGTGGCAGAAGTAAGCGGACCGACCACACGATGCACACAGATAAAATATTTATTCTGACCTTAAGAGGAAGAAGTTTGCCAGCTCTACATTAGACTGAGTGCCTAGAAGTGAGACTCATGCCTTCCGCCTCTGTTTCCCCTCATCCCCACACGTGGTGGGGGCTCCCTAAAAACATGGAGGGAAGGAATGAAAGCGGCAGGGCAGATCTGAATGGAGGAACGACAGCCTGCCTCATAAGCCCAGGTGTTGGGGACCCGAGCCCGGCCTGAATTCCGGAAAGGCTCTCGGCTCTGTGAGGCCACTAAGTGCCAGGCGGTGCCGGGGTGGGGGGTGTCAGCACCAGCCCTTCCTCGTCACCCAGCACTGCCCCCAGCTCCCAGCATCTTCCGAGATGCCCCTGAACCAGGAAAGAGGTGCCTGGAGGTTGCTTGGGAAGCCGTGCCCACCTACGATTTGCCTGACGCCTCCAGCCCCGGCTGCCTCCTTATCTCCTCTTTCCATGTCCTTCATCTCCTTCCTTGGGAACCTTAACCCAGCCACGGGAGAAGTGGAGAATTCTGCCCTAAGATGTTGTTTCATGCCAAGTATGTGAGCTGCATCGTCCAACCTGACCCAGCCAGGACCATGACAGCTGTGGGGGCCTCTTACCAGGGATGCATTTGCTGGTCACTGGCTGTGACTCGAGCTCAAAGATGGAGCACAGCTACCTCTCAAAAACCTCAGCACGGAAGACTGGCCCAGCAGGTAAGGTAATGGTGGGCGGGAAGGAAGGGCCCTGCCTGAGTGGGCGGGGCTCCGAGGCGCAGGGCTTGAGAGGCAGGACTCCTAGCCAAGTTAACCCATGATCTCTCACATTTATTGAGGCTCCACGGGAGAGCGCTCTTCAAAAAGAAAGACTTCCGGTGCTACCTCCGATAACTTACTAAGCGGTGAACAAAGCAGGAAGAACAAAAGTGCTGATGTCATCACTGTCAGAAAAATAGGCTTTTTCATGAAATCATGTTCTCTCAGAAGTTCACAGGGACCAACTCCTAAACACATTCCTGGAGCGTTTTTCATCTCACAGAACAATTAACCTTTGCAATTAGCTTCATCAACAGGAATTTAATATCAGATATTTGGTTGCTTAGCAACAAGGAAGCAGTCACCAGCGGGGTTACAGTCTCTGGTTGACTCGAGTCTCAGGAGGCTGCAGGCTGAGGAGCCCGACTTGGGTCTCCACCCTCCACAGCCCTCTTTGCTCAGATGACCTCAGCACCCTGCAGCCAGTGACTGACCTGAGGGATCCCGGCCCTTGGCAGTGGCTAAGGAGGTGCCAAGGGTGTGACAGCAGCAGGAAAAGAGCCTCCAGGAGTTCCCAGACAGTAACACCCTCTCTGACCATTTAGAGCTGTGGCCCGGGAGGGCTGGAGTTTCAGAGTTGCTGTCCCCGTTTTCTTTCCCTTCCATGGGGCTCCACTTCGCCCTATTTTAAAGGGGAAGAATGAAGCTACTCCGATGAAAGCTCTTGCTGGAGCAGGATTTGGAGGCGACCTCATGCTGTCTCACACCCCACAGCGGGCTCCAGGCAGGGTCCTCTTCTGCGCCTGAGCCTCCTGATGAGGACCCCGACTGCCCACCTTGTCCGGTCTAGACCCCCCCCCCCCGACACGCACCACTCAGAAGCCAGTTAGGGGCGTCTGCTGGGACCTTTCTGTTCTCTCATTTCATTCATCATGTTTCTCAGAAAAAATGAATCCTAATTCTTCCTAGGTCCTGGACGCTGAACACCAAGCTGCCAGGACCGTGTGGAAAAAATAACAAAGGCTTTGGATCCTGGCTTTGATAGTGACCAGCTGTGTGGGCTTTAACCCCTTCCCAAATACTATTTCCCTCTGACTTGTAAAGCAGACATACCGCTATATTCGTGAGTCACGAAATGTTTCAGTCAGTGACAAACTTCATACATGATAGTGGGTCCATAACATCGTAACACAGTGAATGACTCCTGTCACATGGTAATGCTACAGCCACAATAACGACACAGCAGAGCCTCACGTGTGTGTGGTGAGGCTGATACAAACACACCTCCCCTGCCGATCAGATAGAAATCCAGCATGTACAGTTTTACACAGTACAGAATTCTCAATACTGATAGTCAATATGTTACCAGCTTATGCACTGACTACACCATGGTTGTTACTGTGATTCTACTGACCAAACACAGTATCCACCATATTACACTGGCCTCAGCCACACTGTGGTTATGGAGTCTCTTCATTGCATCCAGACACCATGAGGAATGGCTGACCTGGGCCTGCAGAAGTGCGCGCGTGTGTGGGTGTGTGATCTGTGTACACACTTCGAGTACACCTAATGACATATCGCTCCCTGTGAGCATTTCCGGTAAAGATGTCCATGACTGTGACGTCCTTTAAAGGGCAATGTCAGGAGCAAGGGAGAAGCTGGACACAATAAACACACAAGAAATAAAGATGTAAAACCACAACATACGAGCCACAAACACTGCGACAGCTTAATGCCCCTCTTCCTCACCTTTTTGGGTTTATAAAACACTGTCTCCACTTTGTTTCCTTCCAAAGCATTTCACATTGTAAAGTAAACCAGAGACATTGTAGCTCAAGTGACTACTGGAGAGCTCTCAGCTGTGCCTATGCATAAACCCAAACAAATAATTGTGAGGAAAATTCCTGTCTTTCACTGAGATAAATGAATCTCAAAGCAGACAGATCTGGTTTGAGTTCTGATTCCCTCACACAGCAGCTCTGTGCCTTGGACAAACACTCAGAGGCACCTGTCAGTCTCACTCAACTGGGGACACATTAGCATTTCCCCACTCAGGTCTTCGTGAGAATTAAGCCTAAAGCTGGGATAAAGGAGTTGGTCCCAGTGTCTGGAGCTGGGCTCACTTAAGCTCTCAGGCCAGCATTTGATTTGTCTGAATTTATTCAATGAAACTGCTCGTATCAGCCCTCGCCGGAACTGTTTTCTGAAATTCTTATCAGTTTACTTTTTAACCAAATGAGTCCGACCTACAGTTTCAAAACCAGCTCTAGAATAACATACTCCCTTCTTATTTTCAAACAATAAGAAAGTCATTACAGCTCCAGCACTGCCTGGTAGTCAATGAAACCTGAGAGCGTTGCCTGTGTGTGACACAGCAGCTCAAGCTTTAGAAGTGTTCCTGGCGCGTGGGGGCTGCTGGCCGCTGGCAGAGCCACAGCATGGAAACCCCCCCACCCCCATCTTGCCCAGCCATCAGCTTACCTCTGTGTGGCCTCTCCAGGCCTACAAACTGAAAAATGAAACAGAGCAAGTGCTTCATTAGGATAAAGATAGTTACCCACACCCAGCAGTTCTGCTCCTGGGCACACATCGAAGAGAATGGAAACACATACCCACACAACAACTTGCACGTGAATGTGAGCGGTAGCATTATTCACAATAGCTACAGGATGCACCCAGATGTCCATCGACTGATGACCAGATAAACAAAATGTGGTGAACTCGTGTTATGAGTTCCCTGTTTCTGCTGCAGCACATGGGCAGAAACTTGGTGAGTTAACGCAGAGCTGTCCTACATTGCTGAAGGTCAGAAGGCTGGAGCTGGCTTCACTGGCTGCAGTCAAGGTGTTCTCTCTGGAGCCCGTGATAGTTTCCTCTGGCTTGTCAGCTTTCAGTGGCTCCTTGTATTCCTTGACTTGTGCCCTGTCCTGCATCTTTGAATCATGCCACCCCATCTGTGCTCCTGTCATCACACTGCCTTCCTTCCTTGGTCAAATCTCGCATGTCTCCCTCTTCTAAGGACATTCATGCATCTATTTGGGGCCTACCAGGATAATCCAGGTCAGTGATGGCGAACCTTTTAGAGCTTTCAATAACAAGCAGCCTGCTCTGGCACACCTGCCACTGATCTAGGGGAATTTACTCTCTCAAGATCTCTACTGAGTCTTATCTATAAAAGCCCTTTCCCATACATCATAATTCAAAAGAAATGATTTAGATATACTGGGGGCCGTTATTCACCCTGCAGTACAGTGGACTATGCTTTACTGTATACAACAGAGGTACATGATACAGGCTACAATTTGGATAAACCTTGACACAGGATACGAAGTGCAAGAAACATCAGGAGAGATGATATGCTTTGTACTTCAGGTGGTATAAAATGCCCAGAATAAGCAAATTCATGGAGACAGAAGGTAGGTTGGTGATTGCCAGGCAGTGGGAAGAGGGAGAAATGGGGAGTGATGGGTAACGTGCACGGGTTCTTCATTAGGGTGATGAACATATTCCGTACCTACATAGAAATGATGGTTATACAACTTCGTGAAAATAATAAAAACCACTGAGTTTGAACTATACATTTAAAAGGACGAATTTATGATATGTGAATTATACTTCAATAAAAATAAATAAGTTAGAAAAAAGCCTCATCATTTATTAACCTTCCCTAAAAATGATCAAAGTGGACATATTTCTTTTTAATCGAATAACGGTCTGGACCAATTGAATTTAAACAAAGTGCTTCCTGTCAGGTTCTTCAACAAAACTGTGCATTCCCCAGGAGACAGAGTGTGCTGTGGAAGCTCAGCCTGCTCTCATTCAGTCCCTGAGCCTCAAAATTTCCTCACCTGCAAAGTACAGATAATAATACTCGCCCTCCAAGCTGTGATGACTCAGTGAAGTCATCCACACGGGGCTTGGCAGGCAGTAAGTCCTCCGCGAAGGCTTTTCCACCAGTGGAGAGAAGCCGGGTGGTGTCGATAACCCCAAGGGAACCCGACCACACTTTCTGTATTTCAGGTTGTCGGTGCAACAAATGCACTAAGCACTGCGATGGCAGTTTGTGCAGAGCGGAGAAGTGGGAGGATGAGTAGGTGAAAAAAGCCAGAAAGGAGAGAGGGGGAGGAGATCTAGATACAGCAGTAGGCGTTCACACATGTGTGTATGTGTGTACGTGTGTGTCTGTGTGTGCATCGCGCATGTGTGTAGATTGGGCAGTAGGTGACAGACAGGACAGGAGAATAGAAGACAGAGGATGACCAAAGAAGGCATTTCAGGCTTGAGCAAAGGCCCAGAGGTAGGACCATCACCTGGCTTTTCCCAGCAGCCTCAGGAGCTCCTGCAGCAAGGGGTTCAGGTTTGGCTCGGCACTGTGCCCCCCTATCATCGCCACTTGCTTTAGCTCAGATCAGAGGTTAACTCAGTGTCACCAGCCTGGCATATGTCCTGACTTCTGCCACTTCCTCCTTAGCCAATCCCCCATCTTCTGCCTCTAAGGATGGCGCCTTCTCTGTCTCCCGTGCTAAAGTTGCCACCTTCACACCCTTGTTTCAGAGATGTGGAACTAGAGGCTAGAATTATTCACCTGATGCCCTCATGCCCAAGCCCCAGGAGTCACGCCCTGGAAGCCAGGGTCTGTGGCTTGGCCCTGCTGCCTCCTCCCACGCACTCCTAAGCCTGGGTCTATCCCACCTACACTGGTCTCTCTGTGCCCAGTAACTTGGCAAGCTTGTTAACCTACCTGCCGTGGGCTCCTGGGCTGGCCTGAGCCATCCTCAGGGAACCTGAGGCTGAGATCCAGAAGGCAAAGCTGCTGGCCCCAGCTGAAGTGAGTGAGGTCCACACAGGGGCCCCCTCTGTGGTCCAGGGAGCCCCACACGTCTCTCCAACGTCAGGAAACTCAAAGCACTCCCGACCTGGGAGCAGGCAGCCCTACCGCAGTGGGCTGTGAGGTCGGTCGTTCTCCAGCCTCAGTTCATTCACTGGCTGAGCTGTCGCTGCAAGCTCTGAAGCTGCCTACAGTGCCAGGCAGGGGGAAGGGCTCGCTGAGCAAGAGGAAAGGGCCAGAGACGCTGGGGTCAGGAGCCAGAACAGCCACAGCTGTGGCCCCTGCTTCCATGTCTCTTCCACTGTGCACATTTCTGGACCAAACCAAGCCTGCACCTCAGATGTTTCTGACTAGATATAGAGACATGAGCAGAATCAGGCTGTCTGCAAGCTCTTGGTCAGTAATTAAAATGAAAAAGACCCCAATGCTCTTTTGCCCAATATCCAGTCCCCTTGGCAGTCCTAATTCCTAAGGTTCTAACTCAGTGAGTCGAGACAGATCCTGATATATAGACAAGCAGATAGATGATAGACAGACAGACAGACAGACAGACAGACAGACAGACAGACAGACAGACAGACAGACAGACAGACAGACAGACAGATAGATAGATAGATAGATAGATAGATAGATAGATAGATAGATAGATAGATATTGAAAGCTGCATACACAATTATAATGCCGGCTGGGATTGCTGCTCCAGAACTTGGTTATGTGAAGCCTGATCCACAGGCTCGCCACACTGACCTCACCTAGAATTCATCAGAAACAGAACGTCCTTCTTACCCAAGACCTAGGGAGCTGACTCTGCTTTGTAAGATCTCTAGGTGATTCAGAGGCACTATGAAGTGTGGGAAGGACCCTGAGGAATAAACCCAACGAAGAGCCACTTCAGTCCTCATGGCTCACCTCCATGGCTGCTACTCAGAGCCTGGCGAGCAATGCCCAAAGCTAGGGGTCAAGTGACCAAACAAACACTTAGTGCCTTGTGCCCTGCTCTGAGGCCTCGCATCTGCCCTCAGCCAGGCTGCAGGTCCAGGGAGGGTCTCAGAGTAGCACCACTAACAGCATCCACGTGAGAGCATATCTACTGTCCTTTTCATACACAGCCTCTCTGATCGACTAGGGGCTGCTAGTGATACCTTTACTGAGCACCTGCTAAAGGACAAGTATTTTGCAAATACTGATTTGTTTCCTCTCACCACGAGAGGTTATTCACTAAGCTAAATTTTGTTAGACCCATTTCGAAAATGCACAAACTGAGGCTCAGAGTGGTTAAAGAGCCCAAGGCCACACAACAGGTTATTGTGAGAGCTATAATGGGAACCTCAGGTGTCAGATGCCAAACTCAAACTGTTTACATTATGCTTTGCCCCATAAATAAAAAAGCATGATAGAGCAACACAGATCTAACTCAGAAAGCCAAGGAGCTGACTTCAGAAAAGAAAAAAGGAAATACAATACCATTTCCTGAAACCAGCAGCCAGTGAGGAAAGGATTTTTACATGAGTCAAATAATGCCTTTGGGGATATAAGCCTAATGCATTAATGTACCGATTATTCCTCCCGCCAGGGCTCTAACTATATTTTTATTAGGATGCTTTACATATTCTTTAGCTTCTTTAAAATGCCAAACTGACTCTGAGTCCCCAAATGTGCCAAAAATCCAGGGAGTGTGTTTATAGGAAGTGAAAACCCCCTACAAAATAACTCCCAGAGGCCCGAATTAGTGGTTTGTATTATAAGAAGGTGAAAAGCCCCATCTCTCCTAGGAACACAACTGCCAGAAAATTCAAGCTGAGCTAAATTTATGAGGGGAAGTTGGAAGATACTGGAAGTCTCACCCTGTGTCTCAGATAGGTATGGCCGCCCTATGTGGCGGCTCAGTGTCCAGGGTCGGAGGTCAGCTGGTGACGAGGAATAGGTCCGTGGCTGGGACTTGAATTCAGTCACTGACCAGACCTCTGGTCTTCGTAGAGGTAAAGTGTGCTGAGTTACATCCTCTCTCCAATGCCACCGGTTTGCAGGGCCAGGTCTCCACACGTGGTGCCTTGTCTGGTTGTCTATAATCGACTTTCACTACATGATCAGAGACAGGAGCTCAGTCTGTGGGGCAGTTGCCCTAAATGGGAAATCCAGGCTTACGAGACATCAGCTAACACAGGGAAAGAAGCCTGTGTGAAAAGTGAGAGCTATCTGCACTTCTGTTGTTTATATTTCAGTCAAAAGCTGAGTCTGAAGATTAGTTTGTGGCCTGAAAGAAATGGGTTTTATGGGTGAAAATGGTGGCCCTGTTGACAAACAAAATGGATGTCAGAAATGAACTCTGTTTCATAAATTAGGGGGTGTGCAAATGACAGAAATTTATTTTTTCAATTTTTGGGGGAAGGCAGATTTAGTTTCTAATGAGAGCCACTTCCTGGCTCATATATGAACCACCATCTTCCTTCGTTGGCCTCATATGGAGGAAGGAAGAAGGCAGCTCTCTGGAACCTTTCTTATAAGGCACTAAGGCCATTCACGATGGCTCTATCACAACCCAATTGCCTCCCATAAGTTCCCCCTCCTGAAGTTGTCTCCTTGGGATCAGGATTTCAGCATGTGAATTGAGGAGCAGATATAATATTCAAACTCTAGCAAGTTTGCATTTGTGAGACGAAAGGTGCTCAGGAGATGTGGACTGACTGAAATTATTTCAGAGATACTAAGTCCCTTCGTGTGGATCAGACGGAAGACTCCAGGGAACACTGCCTTCCCTGGAGGAGAAGGCTCTGGTCTCTGGGTTCAGAGATCTTCCAGTTACCTGATGGTGACAGGAAGTACGTCGCACACATGGAATTACTGTGTCTGCCTTTCCCATCAGCCAGAATAGCTCACAGCACACGGCCAGGACACTGCTGAGCCCACAGCACAGGTCAGGACCTGCCTGCTGCCTGCTTTGCTGTGCACATGATGGGCCTGGGCCTGGGGCCCACTTTCACACAAGCTGGAGTGAGGCTCTGGGGAATGGCTCACTCCCACACTTCAGGCCGCTGGGGCAGCGTCTTAGAATTGCCCCAGACCCCCTCCCCACCCGAGTCCTTCTACAGGATGAAAACCTTCTAGGTATCTTTGTCCTTTGTCAAATTCATCACCCTTGCCTCTCATTTGTTTTTAATTATTTCCTTCAGAGTCAGAGCTGGATCAGTCCCAGAAAGGATTTCAGAACAGCTCCTGGAGAACGCTAATCTGATGAGAAGTGATTATGTTCTTATTGGAGAAGCATTTCTTCATGCCAGATGGATAAAGTTGGTGTTAATTCTACCCACTCAGGGTCCTAAAGAACTTCTTGAAGCTACTCATGAGGGACAACAGGGATTCAGGACAAAAGCTGACAAGGATTTCAGCCCACAGGGCGAGTGGGCAGCCTCTCAGCTGGTCTGTCTTGCCAAGGGAGCCCCCGCCACCCATCCTTGGAAGCCTGGGAAGGTCAGCACTAAAAGGCTCCCCACACCCAAATTGATCCATTCCAGCCCTCTCTTCATCAGACAAGGGGACTGTGTGCCCAGAGAGACTTTGCGACCTACCCATGGTCACAGTCACATGGACTTTCTGGGACGAGAGCTCTGTCTACTCCCCAAAGCCCTTTTCAGTTCAGTCCAGCAAACGCCCGTCCAGGGCCTGCCCAGGGAAAGGCCCTGCCTCATCCTGGGAGTATCCCGGTCCCTAAGCCTGCTGAGTGCACAGCACAGAGGGGCAGTTCACGTACACACAGATGAATCTTGCCAAAGGAGGAGAATGGAACACAGAGCTGGAGGCTGGCACAAGCTAAGCTTTCTCTGACTGTCGAGATGTAAGCTTAGTAAGGGTGAAAGACACAGGACAGGGATAAGGACAGAACCTTAACATAGCTTTCAGGAGTAGAAAGCAGGCCCAGAGAGCAGCTGGCAGTGTATCAGTGCTGGAGTCCAGAGCAATGCACAGAGGTCCCAGAGGTGCCACGCAGAGGCCTCGAGAGAAAGCACGCTTGGGACTCCATCCCTGCGGTAGGCAGATTCCTGAGGTCTCTTCTCTTTGAGTCCTTCTCTCCTGCCTTCTTCGTCTTCTCTCCCAGTGGCTCTCCAAGGTCCTTGCCGGTGCTCCTCAGAAAATCCAAGCCCTCAACCTCTTCTCCCCTTGCCCGGGAGCAAACTGGAAGACCACACTGAACATTATAGAGCCCACCAGACCTGGCCACACCTGTTCCTCACTATCTGGTGTCCTCCTGTGTACTGTACAGGGGGAAATTCACGCGGGTCCTCTCGTGGGGCGGGGTACGGAGCTTCCCTGGGGTTTTCAGCATAGACTGTCAAGCTGATTGATTCCCTAGCTTGGAATCCCAGCCGCTCCACCCACCAGCTCTGTGATGAGGCCAAATCACTCATGCTCTGCTTCCATTTCCTTATATGGAAAAGGGCAACAATAATAATGATACCGGTGTTTATCTCATAGGCTTGTTGTGAAGACAGATGAGTCAGTACCTGCAGGAGCCTCAGAAGAGCTCCCGACACCTAATCAATGCTGCTTACACTTTAGCGGTTGCTATGGTGAACACTGATTCAAGGTTCCAGAAGATTCCTCCCGCTCGGTCACTATGCGTCCTTGGGGGCCGTGGGGAAAGCTACTCAGCCTCTATTCCCATCAACAAGGCTGGCCCAGGACAAGTAGAATCCTGAGTTGTCTCCTTTTCTTTCATTCTTGGCCTCCTCTGTTTTCTTTTACTCTCCACGGTTCTTCTCAGTAGCCCCTCAACCCACATTCACGCCTACAAAGACCTGATACCCAAAGAGTCTGTGTGGAAAAACCACTCGGTCTTTGTGTTGTTCAAAAGTTGTCCTTTACAATGTTAGTTTTTAACCACAGGGAACAAAATAAGTTAGCTGTCTCCTTTAAGAGCCCAGTTTTGAATTTTTCAAAAAGCTCCCTAGTGAGCAGCGGCTTGGAATCTGCCTTCCAGCAGCAGCAAGAGGATTATCAGCAAAGAACCACATTGCATACTTAATTAGAAAACCATCCCCAAGCCAAAGTCCAGTCTGGGCTGAGTGGCCGATGCGGGCCCTCACGTAGAGACTACATCCAAGTTCTGTAGAAGACTTTGTGAGCACAACAAAGAGGATCTCCGCGGTGTGCCGTTCCCTGACACTCAGAAGTGACAGAGCCCTCCTATCACACCGCTGTTCTCTTTGGCTCGTGGCCTCTTGAAACCATAGACTTCAGACTCCTGAGAATTACCTCAGTCCCCTTAGGAGGGGAATGGTTCCTGGAGCCCCCCATTCACCGACTCTGCCCGGGTACAAGCTGGCTTTGCTAAGTAGAGAAATACAGTGTGGTACTGGCTCGCCCAGCTTGCATCCATCTGAAGGCAGATGAAGTGTTTGTGAGGTGCTCGTGCTGAGAGAAACAGAGAAAACCTCTGAGTTTCCTGAAGCCACCTGTGTCCTGGGGACATAGAAAGGACTCGGGCGATGTTTGAGGGACAACTTTCCCTAAGGTTGAGAGGATGATACACTCACCTCAGTCGTGGAATTAACATCTAGAGGCTCTGAGGGCTGTGGCTTGTGGCAGAAGCGTAACCACTAGAGGGTGTAAGTCACTTAAGTGCCTTCCCTCCAAGCCTTTCAGGTTCAGATAGTCAAAGCTTAAATAGCTTAGCAGCTCTGGCTGATGTGTATCAGTGAACGGAAGCTTTATAGAATCTAAGGAGAGCATCCAAGGGGAGGAATAGAGAGAGAGATCTTGCAAGAAAAGGTGTCCCAGGAGTGTTCAGGAACATTCTAAATAAAATAGGAAGTCAACAACAGAAAATGGCCAGCTCCTACACCCTGCTGGCAAAGAAAGTATCAAATTGTAAAGAAAATCAGCTAAACCATATGCAACATCTCAAAACCAAATCTTTTCACGCCTGTCAGGAAGGGTTTTGGTCAGTTGTTCCTAATGGGAAAAAAGACCGTTCTAACAAGACCTCCTAACTTCACCTAGACTACCTGGCCAATGTCTTTTCCAGCTCAGCTGGTGCTCCCACAGTATCATTAGAAATACCTTCTAAATCATTCATGATGTCAGCACCTTCTTAATACGTTCATCAGTTTCTATGATCTTCAAAAGAGAAAAAAGATCCCTTAACTTGGCTGGCCAACCCCTGCAAGGCCTGGGATCCATTCTGGCTTGCTTGGCCAGCCAGTGCTTGCCAACACAGCCAGACCAGCTCTGAAAATATGGAAATATTTCTATGCTCTTCCAATGTTCCTTTGCCACTCACCAGCTGATCTTGCTGTCACATCTCCAGACCACAGCTCCGATGAGTGACAGTCCCCCTAATGTCACTTAGCACTGCACCCAACAGGCTGAAGCCCTCACCACAGGTGAGCATCCCCCAGAGACACCATCACATGGACTCTCAGAATTACAGCTCTGCAATTCATCACCCTGGTTGTTAAATGCAACATTTTGAATATTACTCCTGTCTCACTCAACTTCACTAGACTTACTGCTCTCCATGCCCTTGTTCATTTATGTGTTGGATAAGTTACAGTCTGCCTGAGCAGATGAAAGAGATGAATGAGATGTGACCTAGCACCCGCTTTCCTACCCAGCCTTGTCACAAAGCCTGGGGTCTAACGGATTCCCGCATAAAATGTCATCCACAGTGAGTGCACAGACGTCACTCATTGCCCACAGTGGTCACGTGGCCTGAGCTATAGCTGCTTGAGTGCTCAACCAGCCAAGCTCAGACAGTGGACTGTTTCAGTGTACTCCCAATTCACCTGTCTTTCAGGGGTAAACTCATTAAATTCAGGCTCAAAAGGCTTCAGTGCAAAGGAAAATGCCTACCTAGCTATTTTAAAAAGTGATTGATGTGCTGCTATCTCTTGTCTAGCTGTTTCAGTTTAGACTCATTTGCAAGAGACAGAAATCTAACTCAAAATAACTTGGGTACAAAAGGAATCTGTTGCCTTTCAAAGCTAAAAGTTCCTGGAGTAAGTCTGGATTGGTGGATCAACTGACACCACTGGGGCTTAGGTTTTTCTTCTCTAGTCTCTGCCTTGCGCCTTATTGATTTAGATTTTACATGGTGGCAAGATGACTTCCTGCCTTCTGTTTATAATCTCTGAGCGCCAAGTCCAGCTGGGAAAAGTGAAAAGTTCTCTTCTGCAAGCCTCAAGAAGCATTTTGTCGCATCTCATTGGCTATAATGAGGTCACGTGGGTAGCCCTAAGGCAATCTCGGTGTGATCTGCAGAGGACTGTTACAATCAGATTGTCTGAGGCCTGAATCATATGCTTCACCTCAAGACAAGAGTTGGTGCCTCCACAGCACAAGGCTGGGAACTGTTGGTCTGAGTGGTTTTATAGAAGACAGAGAGAAACTGAATCTAGCATCCCAGGGCAGGGGGAGATGCTGGGCAGCAAGTTCAACCAAAACCACTGTTCACCACTTTATAGCACCAAGGATCCAAGCTTTCTTCAGAATTTTGTCCATTGTGTCAGAACAAGACAAGAAGACTATCACACAGTGGAAGTATTTTTTCGAAGTTCCAGGAATTGTTCTCTTCTCAAAGCAAAAGACCTGTCTCAAGAGCAAAGCTAGGAACAGGGTAGCCAACCTCTTCTCTGAAGCCCATTTTCTGTACTAACTCTTGTCCTTTCTCCTGCTGCCGTCCAGATGGTCAGAACCCCCCAGTCTACTATCCTGTACAAGCTTCCTTGGTTTTGATTCATTCACACTGATTAATAAATAAAATGTATCCCATGGTTGCTTCTACTTTTCTCAAGTACTATCCTGCCATTGATTCATTTAGCAGCCACTAAGATGGATCAGAGACTTCTCTGCTTATATCTTATGTGTTAGGATTAAAGATAACAGAGAGGGCAAACAACATGCCCCGGTTCATACATCTGGACAGAGGAAGAGTCCAACTCTCACGTTCAACTACTGCCTGGCACTCTGTAGGGAAATAAACTGCCCACTGAAGCTTATCATTGAGTGACAATCTAATCTCCCTCCAACTCTCCCTTCCTGTCCTGGAGAACCTCTCATCCTGCAAGTGAGAAGACCTTTCTCTTAGTCACTCCCAGGCAATTTCTTGTTACTTCTCCTATCCTCAGACCGAAGGAAGTTAGAGGGAGATCTCTTTCTGCCCATGGCTGGAGCCTGCATGGCTCCTATCGAGATGCAGTCAGGACTCAGACGAGACAAGGTAGATGGCAAACAACCCTCAGACCAACAGGTGCCATTTGTTAACATGCCTGCGATCAATGGTTTCTAAAATTAAAACCTTCTAAGTTTACCTCCACCAGGCTGTGGCAGGACAAGGTGCCAGCTACACATAGGTGAAATGGGAACCCAGAAGAGAAGAGAGCATCAGTCTTGGTGGGCCATTTCTCACCAGAGCCAAAGCCAACCTCCTTCCGTGGCAGAGGCTCCCCAAATAAATCAGAGGATAGGAGACAAGGGAGCCCAGACACTATGTTTTGTAGTTGGAGAGTTGGAGAAAATCAGGTACCAACATGAGCATGGAATGGGCCTCCCTTTTGCGTTTACATGGAGAAAGGAGCCATGATGGTAACATTAGTTTCCTTGTATCCTTTAGGGACACCTTAGGGATAGAAAGGCTGTGGGCCCATTTCACATCCAGCCCATCTGAGTTTATCTGTGACTTAGAGGACAGATCTCAGCCTTCATGCCAAGCTTGAACAACTCTTATCTGCCTTGTTGGCATCCTGAGACCTGGCTCTGAGTGTCTAGGCCAGACACAAGCATCAATGGAAGGTAATGCCTTGCGGGGTGGGGGGTGGGGGTGAAGGGGGTCAACCCTCCCCAGCTGCCTGCTTTCCAACAGCACAATTTTTAGACAATGTCACATTTTTTAGAAGACCTTTTTAGAAGGTCTATCCCAGTTGCCCATGATAGTAACTCATTCATTAGCATCTACATTATTTTTCTCCTTCCACGTCTAACTTTGCCCCCTTTCACATTCTGTTTCCTGGGATCCCCTTCCAAATCAACATCCATGCTTTTGCCTTCCAAGAGTGTCTGGCCCATGTGGATTCTCTACAGCCCTCATTCTCTTTGAGCCACCTATAGGACCATGGTCCTCTGTGAGCAGAGAGCACAGCAGCTCCTATCCTCTGATTTATTTGGGGAGCCTCTGCCATGGAAGGGAGGTTGGCTTTGGCTCTGGTGAGAAATAGCCCACCAAGACTGATGCTCTCTTCTCTTCTGGGTTCCCATTTCACCTATGTGTAGCTGCTCTGTCTGTAAGGTTTCTGGCTGTTACTTATTCCAATAGATCAGAGCCTGTCTATTGCTGCTATTAAATATTTCAAGTATCCCTTCTAACTAATACAACTATTGCTTGTTCATTTTATATTCCTTGTATGGAAGCAGCAGGCCAAACCTTTTGAATAGAAGACTTACAGTTCATCTGTTAGGAGAATCCTAGGGAGGACCATGTTCCTCCAAGCTGCCCCTAACCAGGCTGTGCAAAGGAAGATGTGTCTAATGCCAGACACACAGGCTTCCTTCAGACAGATTGATCCCATTTCAAGTTCACAGAGTGTGTTGTGTAAATATGCACAAGGCTGGGTTCAAGGGCTAGCCTGTGGCTAGTGAGTCTAGTATTTCATTCACCTAATTAAGTGCTATATGATCTCCTCCATCCATCACAAAAAGGCCCTAAGCAGAACTGAGGACCATGTGAATGGGCATGTCTCACTGGGGTGGGGAGGGACTGAGTCCTCCAGGCTTATGTCTAAGTGATTCAAGTCCTGAAAAATCTTGGAACATTAGGGAATACAACCTTGGGGCAAACCCTAGATTGACCATGGGAGGAACACACACACTCTCCCAAATACTCACCATGGGATGAGAAGATGAGCCAAAGTCTTAATTAGCATTTTTTTAACATATTCATTGTCAGTGGTAACTAGCGTAAACAAAACTCTCCCATCTCAGAGCTTCAAAGTGACCATCAGCAAATGGTGAGGCCCCTTTATTTATTGCTTTGAAGCAGAGGTGACCAGAAATCTTCCCTGTGTAATGCTCATCATCAAAAGTAGACTCCAGTTTTGACCAACCAATGATCATACTTCACCTCACCCCAAATTGTCAGCACAGCTCTGCATCCCAACTGCATTATTATCCTTCCTGCACAGTCACTACCACCGTGGCTTTGAGGTTGGTACACAGGATTTGGATTAACCTCTTCTTGGGAGAAGATGAGGAATTCTGGCAGCATTATGTTTCTGTGCTATGGTGATGTCAACAGCAGGCTCTGACTTGAGTGGGAATGTGTGCCAGAGAGGAACTTCCTGTCTGTAACACTTTAGTTACACCTATACATTCTGGAAACTTATGTAGGCGCTCTATTATAAGAAATCTATTACGGGACCTTCCACAGATGATCTATGAGGTGCCATTCCTCCCCTCCTCTTTCCTGCCATCTTTTGATCTTTTCACCCTGCAGCTGAATTGCCAAGATCCTGGACTATGGGCCTCCAGTCTGACCTTAGCACTTACATGGAGAAGGAAGAGGAATGGCTCTTCCTCTTCACCATCACACTGCTCTATGGCCACACCATGCTACTAGCACATTGCAGAAACATCACTACTTTTCTCTGCATTAACAACTTTATGTTAGAGGTGGGCAGGAAGAAGAGAAGAGTATGAACAAGAGTATGAAAGCCATTTGACATCACTCAGAGCTGGGACTCCTGTACACAGCTTCCTCACAGAACGTGCCTTGAGAAAACTATCCAGTCCATTTTACCATTGAAGAAATTGAGGCTTGGAGATACACAGTGGACCAGTAATACAGGGAGTGAGTGTTAGAGGCAAGAACCAAGAGTTTTCTCATGCCAAAGACCATACTCGGATCGCTGAGCCACTGCCTGTGTCCTTACCTGGCCACGGCCCAGTGATCCATTATTCCATGTCTGATGGGGTGCAGAAAGTTCTGGGCAGTTCTGACATTTCAAGTGGAATGAAGGATTTGATCAAGGAGAGCGGGAGTGCTGCTGGGGAGCTCATATATGAGCGAAACTTGCAGCTAGACAAGGTGGCCCAGGTTCTCAGGCTGGCACAAGAAATCTACCCAGGGCCCAGAGCCCTAGGGGAAGGTCCAGTTTCTGGTGAGCTGAGCCAGGATGTGAATCTTCCATTTCATAGTAGGGCTCTATGGTTGGTTGAAAAATGACCACCCAAAATTGATGTCCATATCCTAACCCCCAACACTCGTGAATGTGACTTCATTTGAAGAAAAAATGTCTTTGCATGTGTAATTAAGTTAAACAATTTGCTGTCCATTAAATATTTTTGTCCTTTCTAAAATCTCCATGTTGAAACTTAATATCCAATACAACATCATTAAGAGGTGTGGTCCTCAGGAGGTCCTCAGGGGAGACCCTGCTTTCTGAAAAGGAGTGACAGAGAGAGCTCTCTCCTTCCGGCCTCTGCATGTAAGGAGACAGTGTTCTAAGATGAGACAGCCCTCCTTTTCTCAGGAAGACGCAGCAATGAGGTGCCATACTGAACGTGAAGAGTGTTCTGCGTGGAGACCTATCCTACCAGGGCCTTGATCTTGAACTTCCAAGACTTTCGAATTGTAGGACATAAACGTATAATACTTAAAAATGACACAGTCTGAGGTATTTTAGAATGGCAGCATAAATGAACTAAGATAGATTCCAAGGTCAGATCATTTTGGATGATACGAGTGAGCCCTAAATTTGATCAACAGTGTCTGAGAAGAAAAGGGAAGGAGAAGAGAAAGGGGGAGAGAAAGAGATAGAGAAAGGAAGAAAAGGAGAGAGAAGGGAAAGGAGGAGAGGGGAGGTCAGAGGAAAGGAGAGGACGGGAGGTAAAAGGAGGAGATGAGAACAAAGACAAGCTCAGTGATGACAGAGGCTGAGACTGGTCTTCCCAGAAACCAGAGTGCCAAATTTTGGCAGGCTTCCATAGCAGGCAGAAGGATCCCCTCCCTCAGGGCCTTCCACAGCTTTACCAAGATTTTAATTTTGGAGTTTTAGGATCCAGAATGGTGAGAGAATCTATTTTTTTTTTTTTGAGACAGGGTCTCGCTTTGTAGTTCGGGCTGGCTCTGAGCTCACTATGTAGCCCAGGCAAACCTCGAACTCAACAATCCTCCTGCCTCTGCCTCCCGAGGGCTGGGATGACAGGCGTGAGCCACCTCGCCCGGCACTGTGGTATGTGGCATTGATTGTTGGTGGGCGTGAGTCTCCATGCCCAGCATTGTATGTGGTTTCCGGGGATCAAACTCAGGACCTTGTGCTTGCGAGGCAGGTGCCGGAACCACTGAGCTAACCCTCTCGCCCGAGAATCTATCATTTTAAGGCACTCACTTGGTGGTAATTAGCTAGAGCAGCCCTAGGAAACCAGACTGGTGCTATTCCTGGTAAGATTTAGGGTCAAACCAGAAATACCCAGCAATTCAATGGTCTTGGGCTGAGCCTGGTCCTGGGTCAGTGATGAGGAGACCAAGTCTCTCCCCATATGATGCATATCCATGGCAGAAACTCAAACTGGATGTATTACCTGAGGTTTCAAATATACTCTTTCTACTTCAAATATGCTCCTGGTCCTGGTCAGACTGGGTCTGAGTCTGGTATCTTAATGGTGAAGAGGCCTGTGCCTGCCACTGAGTAGGGCTGGGACACACAGGAGCAATCCCAGAGATGCATGTGGTGCCTGTGAGGTGCTCTTCTGGGACAAGTACGCCTGTGTAAGAGAGGTGCACCCCCTGAAGCGTCAGTGTATTAAAGACTAACTGTAGATTTGAAACAGAGGTGATGAAAAAGTGATCGTCCTGTCATCTCCAGGCTAATCTAAGCCCCTCACACAGAGCTCAAAAGCCTCACTCATCTGCTCCTCTGCATGATGCTCCTGCTGGTAGGATGCACTCGAGGGAAGGAGCCAATATCAGGACCAGGATGGAGCCCAGAAGGGAACTCTCATCTCGCAGCATGAAAAGCAGGGAAACTGATGCCTGTGCCCAGAGAAAGCAGAATTCTAAAAAATAAAGTATGGGTATCAATTCCAAATTCTGAGTGCAGAATCAAACTTGGGATGTGGATTTAAGAATTCAGACTTGGGGAAAAAATGGGGTTTGAAAAGACACTGGCCAGGGGTGAGCCAGAAGGGTGTAGGTTTCTGCCCCAATGCTGACCCCCTGAAGGTGGATGCCCTGTGAGGGTGACAGGTCTTCAGTACATGACTGAGATAAGAACTGATTGGTTTAAAGGGCCCGGGCAGCAGTGACCCAACCAAGGGCTTCACACTCAGATGCAAAGGTCAGTCATCTACATTGTTGTTCCATTTACAAGGGGAGAGATACCCCACCCCCATCTTTGTATCCTCCAAACAAGGGCCCCAGGTCCAGCTGGTCATGAGATTTGCCTCTGAGCTCAGGCTGGGGAGACGA
The DNA here is from genome assembly GCA_004025085.1 of Thryonomys swinderianus. Lineage (NCBI taxonomy): Eukaryota > Metazoa > Chordata > Mammalia > Rodentia > Thryonomyidae > Thryonomys > Thryonomys swinderianus. Next base: position 31,325 of record PVIC010008616.1, read on the forward strand.
AGGAGCAGAGTGCTAGAAGTGATAGCAGTAACTACTCCAGAAGCCGTCTTTAGATGCTTCTGGCCACCATGTCACATAGCCCAGTAAGGAAGAGGAGCTCGCCCACCTATTCTGCCAGCAAGATTAAACTACCCACTCCTAGCTGGCTCTGCACTTCAGGTCTTCTCAGCAGAGGACAGCGGAGGTGACAGCCAAATGACAGACCCAGCTGAAGACAAGACCAACACCCCGCAGAGAGCCTCCTGCGGGGACTGAAGTGTTATCCCACTGCAGAAACTGGGGGAGAGACAGCCACAGGAGACAGGCATGAAAAAGATGAGAGTTAGATGCTGAGAAAATCCAGCTCAGGTCAGGAAGGCCATGGGGTCTGCTTCCTATGGGGGATGGTCAGCTTTGGAGGGCAGGGCTGGGTCTGAAGCTGATGGCACTGAGTCCGGCGGTCTGCTTAAACTGTCACACAACTGCTTCCATCCGGTGGAGGCCAGCGGTCTGATCGAGTGCAGGTCACTATCTGGGCCGCCTCAGTGTCTCTGTTGACTTCATTTTGCTTTGGTTAAGGGTGGTTCATGAGTGCTTCTTAGGGTTTGTCTGTGTCCAGTTTGTATTTTTTACTCCTGTTGTTATTGACTTTACCACTCTAGCCAAGGTGACAGTTGTTGCTGTCATTTGGTTTGCTCTGTATGTCAATATTTGGATTTCCCCAGAGTCTAAAATAACACTGCAGTCCATTCCTGAAGAACCAGCTACTGGACCAAATAAACTGGAACCTCCCCTCTCAAATAAACAGAGGAAGCTGGATTCTGGGATTGAAACAAAGACCAATTTGGTGTACGTCTTTGCACCAAAGCTACTATAATCAAACAGCAAAACCCAGCACAGCAAACAAACCAAAAAAAAAAAAAATGAGAAGACAAAGCAACAAAATCCTCCCAAAATGCCCAGTTCCCCCAAAGTCAATCCAGGGAGCTTTGAGAGGAAAGGGAATCAAAAGTCACACAGCAGAAATGTCTGAAAGGTTATCAGTGGAGATAGCAAAACAGATCAATAAGGTGCCTGTGAATTCAAAGAAGATATAACTAAACAGGTAACCATCTCAATGAAATAAATGATCAACAAATATAGAGAAGACACTAAATCCAAACCTCAGCTGGCTCAGAGTTGGAGGTTCTGCCCTGGGCATTCGTGGCAGGTCTGAGGACAACACATTTAGAAACTGCATTGATGCTTAGAGACTGGGAACATTTCCCCAAAGAAACCAGACTTGGTTTGACCACTGGGCTTTCCCTGGACATAACGACCTCTAAGAAACTCCTGAGCTCTGGGCTCCAGAGCCCATCACCAAATAAACTCCTGGCCAGAGTAAGGACCAAGCCCCTGTATTTCAATGGGGGAAAAAATGAAATCAACAGGAGCAGGCCTTATCCAGAGCAAGAGGAGGTGAGGTCAAGAATTGGTCTAGAGGGATGGGGATTTAGCTCAGTGGTTTTGGCGTCTGCCTTGCAAATACAAGGTCCTAAATTCGATACCTGATACCACGTATCACAGTGCCAGGCATGGTAGCTCACACCTCTAACCCCAGTACTCAGGAGGTAGAGGCCGGAGGATTGCTGAGAGTTTGAGTCTAGCCTGGGCTACATAGTGAGTTCAGGGCCAGCCTGAACTACAAAGCAAGACCCTGTCTCAAAAAAACTAAAAAAAAATTGATCTGGAGCATACTTTCAGCAACAGAGGTAGCAGATGGCTGGTGCTGACCTTTATACAACTGTCTGAGGGAGGAAGCAAAAGAAGCAACAGTCACTTTGTCCCCAGGGAGCTAGCTCACCATACTAGCCCATTAGATTCTCATGCAGAATTGGGTGGAACAACAATAATATATACATTAGGAATAGAATCTTATTAACATATTAAAAAGTTCTAATACAAATTGGAAAGTGGCATCTGGAAACTCATAAATGGCTGGACAGGACTTACGATTCTATTCTGGAGTGAGATGACATGTGGGGTTTCCACAGAGGTCTCCTCCTTCCCAGGCTCTGCAGACACCCAGCTCAGAGATGCCTTTCAAAATTACAGCAACATGTACATGTGACCAGTACTCATCAAAGTGCCCATTCTTCCCCATTCTACACTCTATTATCCAAAACTAGCTGAGATCGAAGGAAATAGATGCTCCAATAGGATGTCTAGAAAACATGTGACATCAAACTTCTCTACATGGCAACCCAGCAGAATGAATCCAAAGCCTTGAAATTGTTTGTGTTTCCTCGCTTGACTTGCACTAGCAACTGAATTCCATGATACAGCTGATGATTTGTGTATATTCATACACATACTTCTGCCTTGCAGAGGCAAATCCACCTCTATAATGGATGATCATATAATTAAACAATTTCTGGATCTTTGGGCTGTGGCAGGGAAGCCCTGTGCTACTGTATATATGAGAGATACAGTGGATAGAGGAATCGAATTACTTAGCAAACAAAGTACCAGGAGCTTTAAAGTAGGAGGTTGGCCAACCAGGAGAAAGCAGTTTTAGGAAACACCACACAGCCAGAAGAGAGGAGAGGGAGGAGAGTTTAGGGTGAAAGTGTAGTCACAAAATCTGGTGAGAGAACCCTGGACTTAGCAGACAGGGCCAGCAAAAAGTCTCTAAGTCAGAAATAATGGTGCTTAATCTTCATTTTTTCATGCACTTTTATTTCTGTGAAATCTCATTTGACCCATACCCTTTAATAAAGGTCATTCTACAGTAGACTTTTGTGAACAACTGTCCTCTGGGAAGAAAGGAAGAGGGCTCTGCTCATGGCTGAAATGGAGTAAGCCACAAAAAGTTGGAAGAACTAGAGGAAAGATGCGAAGATAGTGAGAAGGAATTACGTATGGAGGTTAGAGTGAGGGTTTCGAACCAGGAGCAGGAGAAAAACTGCTCACCACCCACCATGCCAGCCTCGTTGCCTAAGATCCTTGGATACGTTAGCTCCTTGGATACATTAGCCAGAATAATGCCAAGAAAACACGAAAGAACCCATATTAGTATTATTAATGGATATTCTGGGGCAATGGGGCTACGTTTTTGGTTCGGTTTGGTTTCTTTCTTCTTTGTGTATATGTGTTTCTGAATTGTTTTCAAAAATGAGTCTGTACAATTGGTCCACCATATGCATGAGTCCCACATCCACAGATACAAAGAAAATGTTCAAAAAGCTGTATTAGTGTTACACACGCATAGACTTCTTTTTCTCATTATTTTCCCCGAAAAACAAGTATATAACAAATATTTACATAACATTTATATTGTATTAAATCATCTATAGATGATCTAAAGTACATGGGAGGATGAGTGGAAGTTATATGCATTTATATATTTTATGCATATTTACACTTTATGTAGAGACTTGAACACCCACAGATCTTAGTATCTGAAAGAGATCTTGGAATCAACCCCTATGGATACCAAGGGATATCTGTATTACCTGTGAACAAATTTTAAAGTCAAACTAGCAAAATAAATAAGCCAGTTGGACAATATGGCTGCAGCAGGACTCATACATGTGGTGGAAACCAGTAACTACTGCTCTGCCCTGGTTTTCTCTTTAGTAGAAAAACAGACAGCATCCATATTTGGATCTGGTCCTAAACCCTTACAGAGGCCCTCACTAGATCAGCCCCACTCCAGGCAAAACTCCTTCTGTTCTCAGCTGTGCCAAGTGTGGTTTCCAGGAACTCACATCTCAGATAAATAAAGTGGAACCATCATTAGCAGGACATTGTATATCCCTACAAAACTCATTTCTCTCCCAATTGCTGGATGCAGTGTTTGATGCCTTAAAGAACACTCACACATAGAGAGTGGACCCTTCCAGATAGGTAAATGGAGTGCCTCCCAGCTGTGCACCAGGCGACTGCTTTTATCCCTTCAGAAAACTCAAGGAGCCAAAGTTTCAGAGCCTGGCAGCATCTGCTCTCCTCCCTAGTGGACTGCATTCCATCCCCTGTTCTCTCTCTGGCCTCAAGAATCTTGGCAGAGGGCTGCTCTCCTGTGGTGATGACTCTCATATTAATTTAAGTCTTTTCCAGACATACTTGCTAATTAAAATGTGAAACACTTTTTATCCCTTTAATTAAGAAACAAGATGGGAAGCATAATTTAATTCAGCCCATTGAAAATATCTGTATTATTATCTCCTGTATATTATTATAACCTGCTTCTATTAAAGATGACTGTACTAAACACTATTTTGCTAACCCCCAACTTCGCTGGAGTTTAGGATGTACGCTGGGTCTTGAAATCACTGTGGAAGTTTGGCGACTGTGCCCCTATTTTAAAACGTGCCAAGTAGAGCCTGATGGTTCATGTAATTTCAGCACTCTGGGAGGATAAAATAGGAAGATTACAAGTTTGAACCCAGCCTGAACACCTTAGAGACTTTGTCTCAAAATACACAAGTAAATGCAAAAGTGCTAAGGATGTAGCTCTGTGTGAAGGCCCCAAATTTAATCTCCAGTACAAAAAAAAAAGGGGGGGCAAATGGAATCAGGAATCATCAAGAACTTACACTTCAGAATCCTGTTTTTAGTCTTAGGATCATGTCTTAGGTTGAACACACCCAGAAGCAGGCTCATTGCAAGATTCAAGTACAAGTACAGAAGTGCTTTTAGAGGAGGGGGAATATAGAAAGTGAAGAGTATGACAGGGGCAGAACTGAGAAGTTTCAAGTTAATCAGAAATAACACAGGGTACGGAGTTGGCTAATGGGGAAATTCTGTATATTGACCAGAGCTGATGCCAAGGGTAATGGGAATCAAAGCAACTGCAGGAAGGAGGATAAGACATTATAGAAATCTGGGTCAGGAACCTCTAAGCAAGAGAACAGATACAGATGAGCTTAGCTGGGCCCCTGTCAATGTCCATTGCCAGAGGAAGTACAGTGAGAGGGAAAGAGCCTATTGGGAACCAGACTTCATTCATTTAAACAAGCACTTAGTGAACATCTACTGTAAACCAGCCATGTACTATTCATAGATGAGTGATGAAGCCCCTTTCCAAAGTTTGGGCTTTGACTCACCCTTTCTGCTGGAGTAGCTCTCTCTCTGTCCCATGAGACTTCATGAGGAAAGCCTGGCTCCTTTTCTTCTGTGATTCCGATGACTTCTCTAAAGTCCAAACTTCTCTAGTAGGATGAAACATATTTCTTTCACTGGCTATTTTATAGTTTCACTTGCTTTTGTTTTATCATAAAACCAACTGCAACCTCCCAATTAAAAAAAAAACAGTATTCTTCACTACATCTATTTGGGGTCCATTCTCTTTACTACACTGAAGTCATTAATTGGCCCTTTCCTTCCTTCTTCCTGTCATGCATTCATCCATTCATCCAGCCAGTTAGTCATTAATTCATTCATTTACTGGGTAATTATGTACCGTGTACTAGACACTACACTAGGCACTGAGGAAACTGGAATGAATAATCACAGGCCTGGTACCAAATGAGCTCATAACCTGGTTTGAGAAATGGAACTTTTTACAAATGTAAACGAAGAGAGCAATACAGCTTATCCAAGGGACAACACAAGATTCTAAGAAACAGGAGAAAGTGACTTTAAAAAGCTGATACTTGCATTGAGTGTGAGAAGAAGGAAAAAAATGACCCAGAGGAAAAACAGGCGCAGTGATTTGGAGCACTACAATGACAGCTTATGTTACAGGAAAAGAAAATGTTAGGAAGCTCAATATGATGATCTTTTCAATAAATGATGCTGGGAAAACAGGATATGCATAAGTGGAAGGAATGTCAGTGTTAGTTATTTTTCTCTTGCAGCTGAGAAAAAATACCCGGTACCCACATTTCCAAGGGGAGGGCTCACAGTTCAGAGAGGTTTCAGTCCATAGTCAGCTGGCTCCAAGACTGGGGTGGCAAAGAGGCATCACAGAAAAGAAACAACATGGTACACACAAAGCAGCAAAGGTAACAAGAGAGCTTCAGCTTCAGGTAGCAAAAGATAGCAAAAGCAACAAGAGAATTAACAGCATCTCCCTGCCGCTTTTATCTCATCCTATCTCGACTCGGTGGGACAACGCAGTATAGTGGTTTAGCGATCACTCACCCTTAACGCCAGCATCACACATTCCAGATTCAACTATCTCTGACAACAAAGTCCCACCTCATAGCATGAAGCTTTGAGGAACATCTAAACACAAACCATAACAACCTGTATCTTCTGCCATATATAAAAATTAAATGGGTTAAAGACCTAGGTCTAAGTGAAACTGAAAAGTGGTCAGAAGAAAACTCAGAGGAATCATTGCAGGGGATTAGTGTAGGCAGTAAATTTTATGACTAAAACCCCCAAAGCACAGAAAACACCTACAAGAATAAACACTACTCAACGAAGCTTTTGCACAGTAAGGAAATACTAAACCAAGTGAAGAGATCACTTCAAGAATAACTTGCAGAATAGGAAAAAATATTTGCAAACTATTCATCTGTTAAGGGATTAATACCCAGAACATATAAGAAACTAAGAAATGTCAGCAGCAAAACCCCAAATGATCTGATCAACAACTGAGCAAATGATGTGCGTAGGTATTTCTCAAAGATACACAAATCACCCAGAAGTATATGAAAAATGCTCAACATCACTAGTGATCAGGGAAATGCAAATTCAAACCACAATGAGAGAACATCTCACCCTAGTTAGAATGGTTGTTATCAACAAGATAAAAAAATAACAAATGCTGCTGAGGGTGCAGGGAAAGCGGAACTCCCATGCACTGTTGGTGGGAATGTAAATTAGCAAACTCATTATAAAAACCTGTACAGAGTTCCTCAAAAACCTCAAGATAGAGCAACCATATAATGCAGTAATTTCCCTATTAGATATGTAGCTACACATATCCAAAGGAAAGGAAGTCAGGCTGTGAAGGAGATACCTGCCCTTTCATGCTTATTGCAGTATATTCACAATAGCCGAGAGATGGAAGCAGCCCAAATGTCTATCAGTGGATGCATGAGTTAAAAAATAGCAGGTAATACAATGAAATGTTATTCACCCATAAAACGGGTAAAATTCCATCATCCCTGCAAGATGAACAGAAGACACTAGGTTCAGTAAAATAAGCCAGAAGCAGAAAGTAAAGACCACATGGTCTTCCTCCTACGTGGAAACTAAAGTTGACTTTTAGCAGTAGGGAGTAGAATTTGGGGTACAAGAGGCTGAGAAGGTTTAGGATAGGGATGAAAATAAATTATTCTTAAGTAAAAAATACTTCAGAGAGGGTCAGGGATTTAGTTCAAGTGGTACCATACCTAACTGGCAAACACAGGGCCCAACTTTGATCCCTGGTACTGCAAAAACAAAAACAACCTAACAGAAAAGATATAAATTCTGGTGTTCTGTAGCATGGTAGGAGGACTATAGTTGGATTCTGAAAATCTCTAGAGGAAATTATTTTGAAAGTTGCTAATAAAAAATTGATAAATACTGAGGTAATGGATATACTAACTTCCCTGATTTAATCATTATACCTTGATATGTACCAAAATATCACATAAACATGTGTAATTATTGTATGTCAATTAAAATAATATTTCAAAGGAAAGAATATACTGAAATTTTCTAGGCAAAAGCCCCACAGGATTGGAACAAAGGAGGTTAAAAATGAAAGAAATATAAAATTAGAAGTAAACAGCTAAAGTTAGAGAATCCCAAAGGGCAAACTAAAATCTTGAACTTTTTTTGTGGGAAGCACAGGATGAGTAGAAAGCAGTGGATAGATACAAAGGGTTAGATAGGAGGTTGGCACAATGGCCCTGAGGAGAGTTGAGCCTTGGAATAAAGCCCTGGAGAGGTAGACTGAGAAGAAAGGCTCTCTTATTGGTCAAAAGCAAGACATCTGTCCCAAAGGAGGCAGAATAAAAATGCTTCCTGGGCTGAGGCCCGCTTGGGGGCTCCTATCAGCAAAATGCTCCATGTCTTGCCTAGATGTCAGGGAAAGTAAACCCTCTGTCAGCCCGAAATCACTGATTCCTCAGGAAATGTGCTGGTGTTTGTGTCATGGCCCAAGATAAGGCTGTCCCACTGGGCTGAAACAGCCAGAAAGTGGCCCACCACTCCTCTGTCCAAGGTGACCTGGCTTCTGTATCTCCAAGCCCTACGGGAAGACAGAGACCAGACGTGATAAATCACATGCTGTCTTTTTTCTCAGTTTCACACTTTTAGAATTCAACATCATGTTTTCATCAATAGGCAATTCTCTTATTAATTCCATTTTTATTCCATTGATATTGAAAGATTCTCATTGCTCAAATATAAGGGACTATTCCCGAGTGACAAACAGCTTCAGAACAGAAAAAACTTAAATTTCCATTCTGAGGAGAAAAAGTAATCAAAAAGCTCTTCAAAATGGTAATGAAAAGAGGCGACAAAATGTATCCTGTACCTGCTGAGTTTGTGACAGTGATTTGTCTCATCCCATCTTCTCAATTGCTCTGTGAGATGAATTTGTGATTACTACTCAACAAATGGGTAAACCAAGGCACAAAGGATTGAGGCCATTTGCCCATTGTCATTCGGCAGCTGGGTTGTACAGCCCAACCTAGCTCACTTTGAAGAACCCATTTGTAGCACCGCACATGTTACTTCAGGCTAGCAGTGTTGAGGGGAAGAGGACATGGTTTAGAGGTCAGACCTGGAGAAACTCCTAAGCTGGAGTTATAAGACTTGACTATTGGTGGCCTTAAATATATTGTGTAGCTTACGTGACACATCGGTATTGCCTTTAAGATGGGAGATGTATGGGATTATCCAGGCCTACAGTTCTGTTTCTAATCCAAGCAAGAGAATGGACTCACTATGAAATGAATAGAGTTTTATGAAACATTTTTATTTGATTTGATGTGGGGATCTCTGCAGAGGTCATAAAAATGGAACCTGGGTTGTCGGTTTGCAATTGAGCCCATTGTTTCACTGATCTGGTCTTTGTAGTTTCCTCTGATCCAACTAATCTAATGCTTTTGAGGGTCTACTGCAGGCCTGGCACACTTATGTCAGCCAAAATACCTGGCATAATCAACTTAAGGAGGAAAGATCTACTTTGGCTCACAGTATCAGCCTTCAGACCATGGTCGCTTGGCTCCACTGGGGCTGTGGGGTGACACAGGAGTACAAGGTGGGGGAGACCAGCTCACCTCAAGGCAGCTGGAAGCAGGAGAGAGGAGAAGGGGTCAGGTTCCTAAAACCCTTTCAAGGGCACACCCAACTTCCTCTTTCTAGCTCCCAGCTTCCAATAATACCATGGTCTGCACCACAGAGACCAAGCCTGTATCACCTGAGGGCTTGGGACCACACTCAAGGTGCAGACTGTAATAGCACCCCCAACCCTGAGAGTATGGGTGAAATAACTCACTGAGCTAGTATTATCCCAAATTTATTTGTTGTGCATCTTCAACTAAGTGAATCAGTTCACTTTCCCTAGCTGTCTCTTGAGGAACACTAGCTTCAAACATAAAGAGATATTATAGGACCAAAAGCTTTCTGTGTTCAAATATGTTTGGGAAACATTGTGTTAAACAAGGATAAGCAAGTTTCTTTTGGGTGGGATTCCCCTAAGATTTAGAACTCTTCAAGATGGGAAAGAATAGCATTATTTCCTGAATTTACTGAGCCAGAGAATCTTTTTCAAAGAGCACCTCACAATCTCAAGTTTATAGTGGTTCTACTTTGGGAAGTTCCAAAGCATGGGTTTAAAAATCTTTATTAAACCGGGCGTGGTGGCTCATGCCTGTAATCCCAGCACTCAGGAGGCAGAGACAGGAGGATTGCTGAGTTCAAGGCTTGCCAGGGACAGCCTGAACTACAAAGCGAGACCCTGTCTCAAAAAAAAATCTTTATTAAATAGAACCTAAGTTGTGATTATAAATGTGCTGCAGTATGAAAACATAAGAGGCCACCCCCTGACAGAGACTTGATGATGTTCATTAAATGTTAACAGAAAGTACAGCCAATCTGTGTTCATAATGAGCACAATCTCTGGCCAGCAGTGATCTGATGGGTCTCATTACCTCTCCTTAGCTAGAGAGGGAACATCTGGGGTCAGATGACCTCTGACATTCTGAGAGCGAATTTCCTGAAAAGGCATTCACCACTTTTAGCCACATGTCTCTTTTATCATTGGTGACATTCCCAGAAGATGATCATTTGGCAAGGATAGGTTCCCACCCCTCTTCTATGAACACACACTTGTCAGCAGGAGGTTTATTCAATGAGTCCTTTGAGAATCCATCCTTGTCCAGAATGACTGGGTGGTGTGTTTCATCTTAAATCTGCAGACACTCACAGGGTAAGGATTCTGCCAACAGCTCTTGGAGTATTTCTATGAGCTAGTATATTTTAAAAATGAAGGGTGTTGCTTTTCTCCCCCAACTGCAGAGCCTGCACCAGAATAAGCCAACAAAGAGGATTATGCCAGCAAAAATACTGGGTTAACTCTGTCATTTTCTCATACGAAATTAAAAAAAATCTTTAACATACCAACAAAAGAGCACACACAATTATCACAGAAAGATATGCATACTTTTAAAAATATAATTTACTGAGAAAAGGAAAAAAAACCTATCTTTTTACTTCTTTTGTTCTATTTCCACCATTTAAAAAAACTCATTGTTTTCTGGTATAAAAAGAATAAATTCATTCTATAAAATTTTTGAAAACAGAAAAAAGTATAAAGATATAAAAATAGCCTAACGTCTGGAGAAAACCCACTATTGCTTATTGTGTTTTTCTTTTATATGTACTCCATATCTATTTCTTTCCTTTTTACATTCCTTTCACTGGAAATATATTTATACTATACATGCATATTCATAAATATATTTAAATACATCATACCAAGAGGAAATACATTTACAAAGAGTCATTTTTTACCAAACAGAAAATGCCAATTCTGCTGTTTCTTTTCTTTTTTTTTTTTTTTTTTTTTTTCTCTCCTCACTTAGCTCTGTACCACAGGCAGTTTCCAAGGCCTGGAGTTTCTTATTCCAGATCGCCTGAGGGGTTGGCTCATAGACTACCGAGGAATTTACAAGCTACTGTCAAACATGACTGGTGATGTCTGTGGCATTAATATCAATGATTCTTCTTGAAAGCAATTAAAGTTGGCACTGCTAACGCTACCTAATGTGTTTATATCAGTTCCTGTAATTGTTTTCTGAAGCCATAAATTTCACCAGTTAATTATAAACAAATTGCTCTGCTTAATTAATGGGCATCACTAGGGGGTATTATCTAATATGCATATGAGTGAACCACGTGACAGCCTCACAGGGGCTGGGTTAGCAATGGAGGATGGGGATCCTGGGAGAGAAGTGACTCACTCAGATCTCTGGTCCAGAGTGGGCTCCAGGAAACTCTAAGTCCAGAATCTGCTGGAATCTACATTTTGTAGAAAGCTCAGTTATCAAACCCACGCTGACCCGGAAGAGTGCCCTGTTTGTGTAGGTCCCTTTAAGAACAAGATTGTAAAAGCCAAAAGAGACTGTTAAGTGATGGTGTCACAGAGCTAGCAAAGAGACTGTCCAAGTGCTGATCCTGCTGCCAGGGGCAGGTCTTCAGGGAGTAGATCATCTGAAAACCTCCCAGTTATGAGTTAAGCAGTGGGAAGGAGCTAAGAGGACTGAGAAACACCCATGTTCATCAACCAAATTCTCTCTGCTGAGCACTACATTCTGTGTCGGGTCCACCATGTGGACCTTCTCACACTTACCCAAATTCAGCCAGTACATTGTGAATAAAGCAGGGAACTGGGATCAAGATCTTATGGTTCAGACCCCAGCTCTGCCAGCTACTAGATGAGGGAACATTGGCAAGTTACTACTGAATAGCACAGTGCTTCAGGGTGGCCACTTGAAGAACAGAGATGATCACTGTCAATATGAAGATGTCCTTAACCTTAGCTATTATTATGATGATGTTGTCACCATCCTGTTTTGTAAAAGAGGAGGCTAAAATTCTGTCCTACAGCCAAGACTAGGGTGAGGGGAGTGGAGCACATCGCATGTAAATTTAAAGAGAAGTGCTCTCACTGAGGCTCTGCCTACCTCTGGTCCTGGCCAGTGTGACCATCCCCACTTGCTTGGTGTGGGTCAGATCCAGATAACACCAGAGTCCCCCTGTTGTCCCTCTGACACCTCCATTACTTAACAATCTCTCTTGGCTCTGACAATCTTGTTCTAAAAGGAACCATACACAAACAAAGCACATTTCTAGGTCAGTGTGGGTTTGATAACTGATTTCTTTCTACAGAAACTGTTCCCCGGAAGTCTCATCCCCATTCTCACTTCTGCCAGTGTCTAGCAGATACAGTAAGGGACAGTGCTAGGGTGCATCATTTTCACTGGGTTCCTACCAGCTAAAGCAAGATTCTTGACTTTGGTATGCAAAGATGCAAAAGGAGCATCATTCCCAAAGTCTATGGGCCTGAAGATGTTCTCAGTGTCTATTTTTCATACTCTACACTCAGTAGGGCAGCATCTTAATGCCAGTGAAAGCTGAAGACTGTCTTGGGAAACAAGCCCTAGCATCACGAGGGATGGGGCTCTGGCAAAGTCAGAGCAACACAAGTCCTTCTGCAACCTTAGTTGGCCAATGACAAGAGACACATATCAACGAGCAGCTTCTCCCCTTCAACTACCTCTGTGTTCAAACTTTTTATCAGATGAGAAAGAAACTGTCCCTCATTAAGCACCTATATTGTGTAGACATTCAGTTTACTCACTGGCTCATTCATTCCTGTATATGTATGTTTCCATTCTTGAATTCATTGCATCACTCATTGATACCTTCAGCTATCCATTCAATCATTTGTTCAATAATTCTCTTACACATGTGCTATGCTCTCAGTGCTCTAGCATATGTTGGGGATGTAAAAATGAATAACTAAATTTTACCCTAAATGAACTCACAATCTAATGGATGAGGTAGCTATTTACCTCTGTTACTGTACCATCGTGCTCTTAGATTCCTCCCTGGAGACTTACACTGTGCGTCAGAGGGGCCTAGAATTGATTATTCTTGCTTACAAGTGAGATTAAGCCTTGGCAGGAAAAGGGGCACTTGAATAAAGGTTCATCGAGCTAAGGAAGTGGCTGGGGGCAGATACCGGGAGGGCACAGAGGGCACTGAGGGCACTGAGTCCTAGCATGTGGAAGTGAGCTACAGCTCCTGTAACATCTCCCTCATTCTTATTCATAGAGACATGAGATGTTCTCCCCTGTGCCATGAGGATTTATTTGGGCACAAGAGAAGGCAAAACATTCTCCAATGTATCTGCCCATTTCTACCTGCTACCAGAAGATGGAGGCAATAGTTTTCATTTTCCCAGGACACGACTTGAAGTAAAGAGAATATGAACTCTGAAATACTCAAGAACAGCCTTCAGGGGACTACAAACCAGTCTTGCTGATAGTGTCACCCTCAAGCGTCTCTATTCATCTTTAGCCACCACAATCATAAATTGCTGAAATGTGGGAAGGGATTCACTCCAAAGAGTAAAAAAGGGGTTGTTTCCAGGGAGGGAAAAACTGTTCACTACTTAACAATGGAAATTTCCCAGCTTCTGTCTTAGGTGCCCATATGACTTATTCTCAATCTATGTAGCATCTTTTCTCCAAATAGCTTTATAAATTTTTAATCAAAATTGTATTTTAGGAAGTGAAAATTATTTGATTTCTACCAGACTGTCACATTTGAAAGAACTTTTATGAAACCTAAATGAGCTATTTTAGTGCCCATACTTCTTCTTTAACTGGGTTTCCAACCAAGGCTTTCAAATTTTCTCTTAAAGAAAAGAGGATCTTTTATATACAATGTCAAATCCATAAATGTGACATTAAGTAAATGATATTCTATTTTAATTCACTTTGATGAAATAATGAACGCTATTTGTAGTAGCAATAGGGCCTTGTCTGACAAGTAGATAATTCTGGAGTTTTGCTATTAATTTTTTATATTCTTTTTTTTTTTTTCTGAAAAAGTGTCAAGTTTAAAATTTTGGAAAAATTTTTAGAAATGACAGCAAATGTCTAGGAATTGGTAGGAAATCACATCATAATCAAATGTCCTGATATTCATCCAGCATGTTTCAATTTCTGGCTTGGGCCACATGTGTATTCATTTTCCAGATTCAAAAATAAGTGGGGGAAAGTAGAGTTACTTGGCTTCAGAGCAACATAGACCTCTACCAACAATGCATGGACAAAGCATCCTGAGCTTCTCCAGGAACAAAAGGGGACACCGACTCAGATGAGAGTCCATGGGGTCCTGGGGTTAGCAACACTAAGGCAGGACCCATGGTCATACACCCACCTCCACATCCAAATCAGGCTTGTCAGAAAGGGGAAAAGTAAAGGTATCTTCATAGCTTTCTATTTTCATTTATTTTTAATTGAATTCTTTATTGGTACAATTTATATACATCTCAAAATCACGTATAACATTGGGGAATTTGTACCAGTATATGACAAAAGTTAATTCTCATTTTTACCCATATCCCTACCCACCCCCACCTCCTCACCCCCTTTATACATGCTCTTTTATTTTCTTTCTGTATTATATTTATTCCTTCCCCTCATCATATTTGCACACCAAGTTTCCTATAGAAATTTCCCATTCTATAAAAGCTAGCTTTCTATTTTTAACTCTTTATGTTTCACATTTCTCTGTAATCAATGTTTTTCAAATAAAAAGCTGAGGTATGAAGGTATGCTTAACTTTTGAGTCTAGGAACCTTGAGTAATCAAGGTCATCCTTAAAACATTGGGTTGGAGGGCTGGAGATTTAGATCAGTGGTTCTGGTGCCTGCCTCACAAGTACAAGGTCCTGAGTTCGATCCCGGTGACCACATAGAATATTGGGCATGGTGACTCATGTCCACCAGCAATCAATATCACATACCACAGTGCCAGGCGTGGTGGCTCACGCCTGTAATCCCAGCACTAGGGAGGCAGAGGCAGGAGGATTGCTGAGTTCCAGGCTTGCCTGGGCCACATAGTGAGCTCAGGGCCAGCCTGAACTATAAAGCAAGACCCTGTCTAAAAAAAAAAAAAAATGGGTTGGAGAGTCGTTCTAAAGAATCCTAAATCATAACTGCCATAATTTGCAGCCACAGTGACTCCCTCAGTCTCTCCAAGGAAGGAAGTAGCTCCAGAGACACCACTACTTGTCTATGGACATTGAATAAGTGCAACAGCAGTGCTGGAACACAGACAGAGGCTTTCAGTGCATTCTTCTGCCCAGTCCTACCATGTCAAATAAACATTCACTACAAGAGTGAGGGAACCCTGTTGACCACAGCCATCTATAACTTGGGTGAGTCAGTTCTACGTGCAAGATCCTGGACTCTTGCAGAGTTCAAGACTACAGGAGTACTTTGAGCTCAACTCAGGCATTATACTCAGAACCTACACAAGGGATGAAGCTCCCTGTGACTAATCAACTTTGATTTGCATGCTACTGCCATGCCATCTACAGGAGACAAGAGATCTGCTCTACAAAGGTCTCTTTTGATTGTGTTTTTAGCTTTTTTGTTTTATTTTGTTTTTTATTGTTGTTGTTGCTGCTGCTGCTGTTATTCTTCATTTTTTTCTTCTTTTTGCTGACCTAACTTTCTTTTTTCATTTCTTTACTTTGCTGTTGCCAAATCTGTTCAGTTTCAGGTTTTTTCTCCTCTCAGCTGCTCTCATTTTTACAGAAGAGGGAAAAGAGTCACCTGTTGCTTGCTCCTGCTAGATGCCCCTATTCTCCTTTTGTTCTTCTATCTTCCCCTGTCCTCCAGTCAGAATTAGTACCTAGAAGTTAAAGGGTTTCAATCTTAACTAATTTCTCTTCTTTCTGTATTATTATAGGAGGGTAAATAAACTTTCTAGTGGTGCTGTGGTTGTTAATCAGTTCTGTCTTATATCTTTCCCTTTTCTATCTAATGTCCACTAGCATCTATAAGGTTCCCAAGGTCTATGTGATCTATATAGCTCCTTTAACCATATTTTTAATTTCTCCCTTTTCTTCTATCTCTACCTCCCCAACTCTCCAGTGGTCTTTTGTTCCCGAGGGACAGTGCTGCTATATTGAAGTGCCTATATGTTGTATACATGTTTCAGATTACTTCTAAATTTTGGCATGTGGTCACAGATATAACTCATGAGGTTAAAGGTATCAGGATAGTAGTTGCCAAAGCTTATCATTTCCTGTGCTGTGTTCAATACTGTTGATGATATCGATTGTATTATATCAACAAAGACAATGTGATTATTCTGTTCAAATACCTCCTATGGAGTGCCAGAACTGAGATTACTTAATGGCCATTATAGATCAAAGGAGGACAACTTAGGAGGTAGCTATCTCCTAAGGGTC